>CM051261.1:10085363-10329975 GCA_027921565.1 Artemia sinica | reverse complement strand
TAAGAAGCTAAGGAATGAGCTTTCCATCAAGAATTATAGTGATCCTCTATATTTCTCTTATCAATCCGTATCTGTCTTGAGGTTGTTTGCTGTGGACTAGTTCTTTTGTCTCAAGTTGTAAAGGAGTCCAACTTTTACAAAATAAAGTTGTTCGTGCCTTAAGAGAATATGTGAGATTCGAAAATTGCACTTTGGGTTGCTTCTCTAAAATGAAAGTTCTAAACGTTTATAAGTTTTAAGAGATTATCAAGTAGCTGTTTTTGCTTATCAATGTTTGAATCGTTATTTGCCGGAGTGCTTTTGGGAATTTTTTTAAGTCTAACTCGTTTTTAATCATTGTTATGATAAATAATATCTCTCTCTCTCTCTGTCTCTCTCTCTCTCTCTCACGCTCTCTCGTCTCAAGCTCTCTCTCTCTCACGCTCTCTCGTCTCTCTCTTTCTATCTCTCTCTCATGCTCTCTCTCTCTCTCTCTCTCTCTCTCTCTTCTCTCTCTCTCTCTCTCTCATCTCTCTCTCTCTCTCTCTCTCTCTCTCAGTCGTCTAATCTCATCTCTCTCTCTCTCTCTCTCTCTCTCTCTCTCTCTCTCTCTCTCTCTCTCTCTCTACTCTCTCTCTCTCTCTCTCTGTCAATCTCCGTCTCTCATCTCTCTCTCTCTCTCTTTCATCTCTCTCTCTTCTCTCTCTCTCTCTCTCTCTCTCTCTCTCTCTCTCCTCTCTCTCTCTTCTCTCTCTCTCTCTCTCTCTCTCTCTCTCCTCATCTCTCTCTCTCTCTCTCTCTCTCTTTTGATATAAAATATCGTTAACAAGTTTTTTTGGGGAGGGGAGGGGGGGGGGGGGGTTGGGCCATGGAGAGAAGGGCAGGGGTCAGGATCGCTTGTGTTTTGGAATAAAATATCGTATTTTAGTGGGGGTAGAGGTTTGGGCTTGTCTGATCTTTTGAAATATTTTCAAAACCCTCACACCTTATATGTCCCTTGAACATAACATACAACACTTGCCCCATGGCTCTGGGGGTTTGTGTTGACCCTGGAGTTTTTGTTAGCCGATTTTTTGACTTATTTTAACAAAATTGCTATCTAAAAAACTCGATCGGATGGATTTGAGGTAAAGAAAGTCCTCCGGTCCCTTTTGATTATTAAAAAGGGAACTAGAACTTTTAATTTCCAATAGAAATGAAAACCCCGACGAAGTTATAAAATCGTCCCTTCCATAAAAACCCTTATATGCCCCTGGTTTCCCAGGGGCTGTGTAAACCTTCCACGGTTGGTTGTGGGAGGGGGGGGGGCTAGTTGCAATCACATTACTTTTGACTCTCAAAAAGGGAACTAGAAATTCCGATTTACATTCGAATGAGCCTCCTCTGAAGGTTGTGCTACCATCCTTTCCATAAAAACCTTATATGCCCCTTGGGGCATAACCTACAAAACTTTTCCCGAGGCTCTGGGAGGGGGGGCGGAGGGGTTGTGTTATCCCTAGGGTTTTATTATGTGATTTTTTGGTTAATGTAATCCAGCAACTCGTTCTATGTTATGAATTTCAAGTTTAAATTCCTTCTATGTTTGTAAATTTCGTGAATTTCGTTGAATGTTTCTGGTTTTCTTTTCCTTGATCAAAAGTGGATTTTTAAAAAAGATTTTGTGAACAAACCTGCACATATATCTGATTTTATGTGTACATATAATGTCTGTATATTTACATTTTTTACACGTAACTAAAGAGAAAAAAATTGTCAGATTTGTTTTTAGTAAGCTTTACTGTCAGATTTTCCTATGTCCGTTTAATCTAAATTTTGTTTTAGAAGTTGAAGATGCTTTACCAGGTCACAGCGAGAACTCCTTTCATTTTCCGAACCATCTTTTGTCACCAAAATGTGAAGATGCTCCTTTGCTCAATTTACCTGGTATTTCAGGACCATGTAAATTTGAATACGACACCCAGGAATCCAAGTGTTCTATAAATGAAGGTACATCGGAAACATTCTGTTTTGTTGACTGAAATATATTGAATAATATTCTATTGGACAAATAATAGGACAAAGGGGCTTAATCTTAAGATGGAACTTTTTTTTTTTCTTATTCCAATGTGCCGGAATTTGCCAAACCGTTTTTGTAGTAACAAACTGTAAGTAAGAAGCAGCCCAGCTCTATAGTAGCCGAAACTCTAAATTTTCCTTATTTTAGAAAAAGAGTGAAATCTCCTTAAGTCATAGAATCTTATTGAAAATCACACCATCAGATTTAGCGTATCAGTAAACCCCTGACGTCGAGTTTTCAAGCTTCTATCTGCTTCTCTGCTGCCTGAAGAAAGCTTATAACAAAGCTTAAACAAAATAGCCATTTTGTTTACCATAGTTGAAAAGCCTTTTAAATCTTTTGTTTTTTTTTTAAGACTTTATAGTTTGACCTGCTATATGTATGCCGGAAAAAATTTCAGAAATTTTTAACAACATACACCCTTTTTAAAATCTGGACGCAAATAGTTGTGTTTAATTTAGTTTCATACCTCCTCTAGTTGACCTTAAATAGAAAACTTGATTACCATTCACAAAACAAATCTGATTACTTTCTTTGATAGCTTTTATACACTTACGCTATTTTGATTTGGTTAAATTTTAAGAGCAAAAGTAGCCCCGAAAGTTTGAACATTATATCCTCAGTCGTTCTTGGGATACTGCTGAAATACCTTATGGGAAGTAACATTAACACAGTGCATTTTGATTTAATCTTAAGGCAACATTTAGTTTTTAAACACAATGGGCAAATGGGAGGGTGGGCATGGGAGGGGGGTTTACTCCAATCCTTTTTGACTATTAAAAGGGGGTATCAGCACTTTCTATTTTCAATCAAATGAGCCCGTTTCGAAGTTCCTACAACAACTCCTTCGATACGAAGTGCCCTGGTCTAAAAAAAAAAAAAAACAAATACATTGTACTCACATCAATCTTTAGTAAAAAATGTCCAGGCTTCCAATCACTTTCTACTATTAAAAGGGCACTAGCCATTTCAATTTCCAATCAAATGAGCCCTTTTTGAGTTTCTACGACAATGCTTTCTATAAACACCTTATATGCCCCAGGGCATAAATTATATACCCTTGCCCTGAGAGCTGTGAGGGTGTTGTCATCCTCAAACACCTAATTTCCAGAACTTTCAACTACGTTAAACAAAACGGCTATCTCAAAATTTGATTGGATGCGTTTGGGGAAAAAATGGGAGTGAGAGGGGCGTTTTGTTGCTCTCCAATCACTTTCAACTAATAAAAAAGGCACTAGCCCTTTGAATTTCCAATTGAATGAGCCCTTTCGAAGTTTCTACGACAACGCTTTCAATAAAAACCTATATGCCCCCAGGGCATAACTTACAACCCTTGCCCTAAGGGCTGCGGGGGGGGGGGGGTTGTCATCCTCAAAGACATAATTTCCGGACCTTTCAACTACGTTGAACAAAATGGTTATCTCAAAATTTTGATTGGATGTGTTTTGGGGAAATGGTGGGCATGAGAGGGGTTACTTGCCCTCCAGTCACTTTCGACTATTAAAAGGGCTCTAGCCGTTTTAATTTGCAATCAAATGATTCCTTTTTGAATTTTCTACGACAAACGCTTTCTATAAAAAAAAAAAACCTTTTGTGCCCCCAGGGCAGAACTTAAAACTCTTGCCCTGAGGGCTGTGGGGGGAGTGTCATCCTCAAAAAACTAATTTCCGGACTTTTTAACTATGTCGAACAATATGGCTATCTCAAAATTTAGATTGGATGTGTTTTGGGAAATGGTAGGTGTAGAGAGGGTGTTAGTTATCCTCCAATCATTTTTTCGACTTTTGAAAAGGGGCACAAACCCTTCTAATTTCCAATCGAATGAGCCCTTTCTGAAGTTTCTACAACATCAGTATCTATAAAAAATATTCCCCAGGGCATAACTTACAACCCTTGCCCTGGGGGCTCTCAGGGGGTTATCATCCTCAAAGACTTAATTTCTAAAACTTTTAACTACCTTGAACAAAATGGCTGTCTAAAAATTTTTGATTGGATGTGGTTGGAGAAAAGGTGGGTGTGAGAGGGGGGTTAGTTGCCCTCAAAATCACTTTTGACTATTAAAAAGGGCACTAGCCCTTAGAACTTCCAATCGAAATGAGCCCTTTTTCAGTTTCTACGACAAAGCTTTCAATAAAAAACCTTACATGCCCCTATGGCATAACATACAAGCCCTTACCCTGAGGGCTTTGGGGGGGGGGGGGGTCGTCATCCTCAAATACCTAATTTCCAGAACTTTCAACTACGGTGAAAAAAATTGGCTATCTCAAAATTTTGATTTGATGTGTTTGGGGGAAAGGTGGGCGTGAGAGGGTGGTTAGTTGCCCTCCAATTACTTTTGACCATTAAAAAGGGCACTAGCCCTTTGAATTTCCAATCGAATGAGGCTTTTTGAAGTGTCTTATGACAACGCTTTCTATAAAAACCTTTATATGCCCCCCCCAGGGCAAAACTTACACCCTTGCCCGCAGTGCTGTGGGGGAGTGTTCTCCTCAAAAATATAATTACTGTCTGGAAATCAACCTACGCTTAACAAAAAAATGACTATTTCCAAATTTTTATTGGATGTGTTTTGGGAAATTCTTGCCAGGGAAGTTGTGTTAGTTGCCACCCAATCACTTTCGACTATTAAAACGGGCACAATTCATTCCAATTTCCAATCGAATTAACCTTTTCGAAAGTTTCTACGACAATTCTTTCGATACGAAGTGCCCTGGTCTAAAGAAAAAAAATAATAATACATTGTGCCAACATCGTTCTTTACTTAGGCAGCGCGATTCCGCGGCTTATGATAGACGGAAAAGTTGTCTCTGGTCACATGAGTTTATAAATTACAATGAGAGCTCTCATTCAAACGAAATTAAAAGTTCTAGTGCCCTTTATAAGTGACCAAAAGATTGGAGGGCAACTAGACCCCGTCCCACCCCTTCTCCCCCGAAATCGTACTATAAAAATTTTGAGAAATCCATTTTGTTCATCATAGTTGAAAGGCGCAATAACTATGGCTTTAGATATAACTTGACCCCCCCCCCCCACAGCCCCCCCAGTGGAATGGTCTTTAAGTTATAAAGTTGTCCATTGTTTACGCATAGTGTTTGTTGTGGGAAGCATGCATACATTTTAAGGTGGGAAGACGAATTATCTGTTAGGTTTTTTTTTCACAGGGTGACCTTCATGGGGAGATAAGGGAATTTTCCAGAACTCCTATAATTTTTTTTTAATTTCTTGCTTTCTCTTTTCTGTCTCAATTTTACGCGTTGTTAAGCGTAGTGTTGCCCTTAACAGTTGTTAAGGGTAATTGCCCCCGGGTAAATTTTCCCCTGGATTGAATTGTCTAGATAATATATCCGTGAAGAGGGTGTTTTTCCGTGGAGGTTGTGCCAGATTTCATGGGACTATTTAAAAAAAGATCAGAAATTAAATTTAAAAACAAGTTTTTCCAACTGGAAGTAAGGAGCACAACATTAAAACTTGAAACGAACAGAAATTATTTTGTATATGAAGGTGGGGGTTCCCCCCTCCTCAACCTGCGATCTTTACGTTAAAGTTTTAATTTTGTCCAATTCTTTAAGAAGGGCTTCTGAAAACACTATGTTATTAAATTGGAACAGTAAGAAGCTTTTTTCTAAAAGTACTAAAAGCTTTAGCGTTAAAGAGTGAGGTGTTGAAGAGGATATATTCACTGTAAGAAATTGTTTGAGATTCAACAAAAATTGTTTGTTACGTTTATCAACAAAAAATCACACAAGGGTTCTCTTTTTTAATTAGAAAAAATTTAAACTCAGAGGGTTACATATGTTGAGCATTGGTGTTTTTTAGGATGGGGTAGCCGCTTCATAAATTTTCTATCTAAGGAAAATCACAAAGAAATGTATTGCTAAACAAAATTGTTTATTAAAAGGGGCCTGAAAGTTTCAAGTTAAAACCCTTAGCTGTTCCTAAATTATTACGGATACACCTTTTTGTTTTTAAGCCATTTGTATATATTGTCCTTTGATTTAGTTAAAAGTGCCCCTCAGCATTCACTAAAGTTTCACATTGACACCCTAACTCTTTTTGAAACACAATTGGGGTTAAAAACATTCCTTCCTTTCTCAATGATAAATCCTGTGTGTAAGCAATCGAAAATTGCATAATTTTTAAATTGCCCAATAATTTTGCCTCAAAATAAATGTATTTTTCATTGTTTAATATTTTAAAAAAATTCCTTATTTTTTTCTCTAAATAAATATTTTTCAAATTTTACTCCTCCTCAAGGTGCACATAGTGGTTTTTTATTAGTTCGAAATACCCCTCAGTATTCACAGAAATTTCTTATTTAGACCCTTACTCTTTTATGACACAACCAGTCAGAACATTTTTCTCTTTCCCAATGACTAATCCTGTGTCGCCAATCATAAATATTGTATAATCTATAAATTGTCAAATAATTTACCCTAAATAAGCGTATTCTTTCTTGTCAGTGTTTTATCAATCGCCCTCGGTTTTTTTCTTTAATTGATTTTTTTTTTCTTCCTCAGCGTGATTATAAAGGCTATTGCTGAGAGTGAAACAAAGTCTTCTTATGTGTCTGCTTTTTACCTTTTTTTGTCATTTTGTCTTCTAAAATCAGGTGATAACTTGAAACCCTGCTGTGGAATTTGCTTTCTCAATTTAACGACCGCCTTCTAAACCTGTTTGCATTCGTCAAAAGATACCGCCCTTTTTATACAGTTAAGAATCTCTTCTGCAAGTAATTAAAAAAGAATTATAAATTTAAAATGATTTTAAATTAAAAAAAAGCATCTTTCGCATAGATAATTAGCAAATTCGGTAACCATACAGTCCGGCCTTTATAAAAGGATTTATTCCTGTCAATCAATCAGTCAAGTTTATTATTATGCCTTAAAAATATCCCCAAAGAATAGCTCTGGCATGTCAGAAAAAAAAAAAGACGTTAATCACTGTGGCATGTTATTATAATGTTTACAAAAGTATGGCACAAGAGAACGATCATATCGCACACTACAATTAGCTGGAGTGAGCTTAAATTTTTCCTTTCTCCAGTTTTACCCCCGGTTGGTGCGTGGATTTTTCAGGAGCTAGTTGAAACTCTGGCAGGATGCTAAGACAAAAAATCCGAGGAACTTTGACGTCTTTGTTGTCTGCGTATTTTTAAGTTCAACGCATTGCATCCTGTTACTCAAAAAAACTGGCCATCTTTCTAACAAGAAATTGTCGAGCTTTCATTTCAGCTGTTCCAGAAACGACGATATAATGGTCTAAGAGGTCGAACGCCTTAACCATGTCCCCAATAAGAACATCGACGTAAGAGCCAGGATTTTCAAGGTGGCTCAGGATTTCTTCCATCATGATGACAAGGTAGTGTATAGTGCTGTGATTGGGGCGAATCCAAATTGCCGTGAATCAAGCGATTTCTTGATGTCATAGAGCCAGCTAAATAGAAAATCTTCAAAGATTTTTGAGAATTTGGAAGTCTTCGAGATAGGCCACAGGTCGTTAACTTGTGTAGGGTTTGGCATCTTTGGGATAGGGAGGATATATGCCACCTTTAATCGCTGGAGGAAGGTTCCCTCAACAAGGCACTGATTGAAAACTACAGCAAGTGGTGTAGACGTTCCTTTGAACACCGGGCGTAATGAGAGGTCTCATTCAAACGGAAAATTAAAAGTTCTAGCGCCCTTTTTAAGTGACCAAAAGATTGGAGGGCAACTAGGACCCGGCCCACCCCTTTTTCCCAAAATCGTACTATAAAAATTCTGAGATATCCATTTTTTTCATCATAGTTGAAAAGCCCAATAACTATGGCTTTGGATATAACCTGACCCCCCCCCCCCCAAAGCCCCGGGTGAATGGTCTTTAAGTTATAAAAGTTGTCCATTGTTTACGCATAGTGTTTGTTGTTGGAAGCATGCATACATTTAAGGGTCGGAAGTCGAATTTTCTGCTGTTTTTTTTTTTCACGGGGAACTCCATGGGGAGGTAAGGTTCCAGGGGGTGAACTTGTCACAGAAAATTATACACTGGGAGAATTTCCAAAATTCCTATAAAAATGTTTTTTTATATTTGTTGCTTTCTCTTTTCCGTCTCAATTTTACGCATTGTTAAGTGTAATTGCCCTTAACAGTTGCTAAAGTTAATTGCCAGGGTAAATTTTCTCCGGGATTGAATTGTCTAGATAATATATTCGTGGAGAATGTGTTTTTCCGTGGAGGTTTTGCGAGATTTCCTGGGACTATTTAAAAACCGACCAGAAATTAAGTTTTAGAAACAAGTATTCAACTGGAAGTAAGGAGCAACATTAAAACTTGAAACTAACAGAAATTATTATGTATATGAAGGTGGTTGCCCCTCCTCAACACTTAAATCTTTACGCTAAAGTTTTAATTCTGTCCCAATTCTTTGAGAAGGGCTTCTAAAACATTATGTTCGTTTAATTGGAACAATAAGAAGCTTTTTTCTAAAGTACTAAAAACTTTAGCCGTAAAGATCGAGGTGTTGAAGAGGATATATACGCTTAAAAATTAACAAAATCACACAAGGGTTCTCTTTATTAATTAGAAAAAAATTGAACTCAGAGGGTAATTTATGTTGAGCATTGGTATTTTTAAGAATAGGGTAGCAGCTTCACAAATTTTTTAGCTAAGGAAAATCACAAAAGAAATGAATTGCTAAACAAAATTGTTTATCGAAGATTTATTCAAATATAATATTTGTACATAAATTTTTGTGTTAGCACTTAGTAGACGTGTAAATTCAACTTAATTCAACCCAATCAACCCAAATTTAATACTTTCTTTTTTACTTAAAAAGACAATAGCTTTTGTTCTGTTTTTCTGTCATAATTCCAACCTTTGATTTGAATTACTAATGAAAATACTATTTTAAATGTCACCTTAGTCAAATTCAATATGATATTCAAGAAAATTCGATTTGAGATAAAAACTCAATAGATATAAATTTTCAAAGTGAAATAAGAATATTGGTAAATTGTTTAGATTAGAAGAAAGGAATAATTGCACTGATTCAATATCTTTTTTTATACTATTCCGAATAAATAATAATAACAAAGTATTTTACTTTCTTTTTAATTTTTCTATTTTATCAACTATTTTTCTATTTGATCATGATAAGTAGGGAACTAGTATGAAAAGTGATTTGCCTAGTACGTTTTGTTGCAACCTAATGATATACATTTTTATTTTTATAGGGTGTGTTGTTTCTCTCCATTGACTGTTTTCAATTTTTGTGTACCAAAATAAATCCTTTTATCAAATTTCAATTAATTCTCTTTAAATTTTGCATCAAAATGATGAAATTGATGGCAATTTTCAATAAAAATTTTTAAAACGCGATATAAGTAAAGAGCATTAGGTTTCACTTTATTAATCAATGTCAGCATGGAAGGAGTAGAAAATTTCGAAGGTGCTCATTCTGCTGAAAATTTAAACTTTTGGTGCTTTTTATAAGAGTCAAAGGGACTGATGCCATCCTGTTTCCCTCCCAAACCCTTTTTCGCTACCCTTCTTGCAAAGATATTAGATTAAAGTTAGGTATTTTGTCCAAAATAGTCAAAATGTCAAGAAGTTTCACCATACCACCCTCATGTTTTGTTATACCCAGGATTATAGCCCCCCCACCCTTTCTCAATTATAAGTACTACACCTCAGATAAATGAATCTGAATTGTCAGATTTGCAGCTCCCTTCTCCGCAATTAGTTTCCAACAACCCTTTCAACAAGCCCTGAAAGTTTCAATTTAATACCCTCGGCTGTTCTTAGGCTATTGCCATGGGGCGCCGATATGGGGGGGGGGGGCAGGGAGAGGCTCCCGCCCCCCCCCCTGGCTGAATGAAGCTGCCTTATTTTATATTTTTGTTATGAGATTTCTATTATATAGCATTTGAAAGTGCCAATTAGATGAGGTTTGCCCCCCCTGGAATTCAGCTTATGGGCGCCCATGGCTATTGCTGATAGTAATTTTTAACAACCCTCGTGCAAATACCCTAAATTAGCGTTACTCTTTCTTGTCAGTGTTCTATCAATTGCACTCACGTTTTTTCTTCAACTAATTTTTTTTTTTACTCCTTCCTCAACGTGACTAAAGGCTATTGCTGAGAGTAAAACAAATTCTCTTGTCTGTCTGCTTTTTACCTTTTTTGGTGATTTTGTCTTTTTAAAATCAGGTGATAAATTGAAACCCTGCTATTCAAATTTTGCTTACTCAAAGCAAAAACCGCCTTCTAAACCCTTTTGCATTCGTCAAAAGATAACTGCCCCTTTTTGTATAGTAAGATCGCTTCTGCTTAGATTAAATTAAAAAAAACAATTTTTTTCACTGAAAGTAAGGAACAACGTTAAAAATTAAAACGAACAGAAATTATTCCGTATATGAAGGGGGCTGTCCCCTCCTCAACGCCTTCCCCCCCCCCCCTCGCTCTTTACGCTAAAGTTTTTTTTTATGTTTAAAAAAATAGAGTTGTGAGAAAGTCAAACTTTAGCGTAAAGAGCGAGGCGTTAAGGAGGGGACAGCTCCCTTCATATACGGAATAATTTCTGTTCGTTTTAAGTTTTAACGTCGTTCCTTACTTTCAGTTAAAAAAACTTGTTTTTTTTATTTAATTTTTGAACGTTTCTGAATTAATGCAGTTTTGATTTTGGCTCACCGTACATGAATAATTAAAACAAAATTTGCATATTAATTGTACTTTTTATTTGGTTAAATGGCTTTCTCGAAAACTTGTTTGATTTTATTTACGAACGTTTTTATTAGTAATAAATATACGTAACTTACGAATTAACTTACATAACGAACTTCTATATTCATAAATTTTTAACACGTATATTACGGGGTTTCGCCCCTAGTCAATACCCTGCTCTTTAAGCTAAAGTTCGAATTTTTTTTCCAATTTTTTTAAAAATGACCCCTTAATCACAATCAGTTGATCAGTTGAAAACTTATTTTAGTTTTTTTTATTTAATTTTTGATCTTTTTCTTTAATAATACTGGGAAATCTGGCGCCCCCTTCATAGCAATGTCCCTTCCCCCATGAGAACTTCCTTCGTGGAAGGATCCTCCCATATAGCCCCGAACCACCTCTCCCCCCACCTACCAGAAAAAATCCCCCTGAAACGTCTGTATACTTCCCAATAACCAATACTATATGTTAACATTGAGTAAAATTCATAACTTTCAGCCCTCCCCCCGGGGACTTTAGGGGGATTAAGTCATCCTAAAAGACATAGTTATTATATTTTCGACCATGCTGAACAAAATGGCTATCTCAAAATTTCGATCGGGTGACTTTGGGAAAAAAAAAAATGAGCGTGGGAGGGGGCCTAGTTGCCCTCCATTGTTTTAGGTCACTTAAAAAGGGCACTAGAACTTTTAATTTCTTTCCAATGAACCCTCCCACGATATTCTAGGACACTGGGTCGATACGATCACCCCTGGAAAAAAAAAAATAAAACACGCATCCGTGATCTTTCTTCTGGCAAAAAATGCAAAATTCCACATTTTTGAAAATAGGTGCTTGAAACTTCTACAGTAGGATTCTCTTATACGCTGAATATGATGGTGTGATTTTCATTAAGGTTCTATAACTTTTAGGGGGTCTTTCCCCCTTTTTTCTAAAATCAGCCAACTTTTCTCAGGCGCGTAACTTTTGATGGGTAAGATTAAACTTGATGAAACTTATATATTTGAAATCAGAATTAAAATCTGATTCTTTTGATGTATCTATTGGTATCAAAATTCTGTTTTTTAGAGTTTCGATTACCATTGAGCCAGGTCGCTCCTTACTTACAGTTCGTTACCACGAACTGTTTGATGGAGAATTCTAAGAAATATCACCATTCATTTAAGACCGGTTAAATAGCAAGTACCATGTAATACTTCTAGCGAATTATGTTTTCGAAAAAAAAAAATGAAAAAAAAAACTTTTTTTTACTCTGTAGGTTTTTAAAAAAATATTGAAAGATGTGTTTTTGTTTTTGTTTTTTTTAAGTTTGATTTTTTTTTTATTCATTTTTTTAATGTTATTTAACTCTAGAGTTTTAAATTCTAGGTCACTTTTCACCACACGTGTCTGGAATGCACTTACATGGATATATGTCACTAGTTGTTTCAAAAAGTCCGTCTACGAGTAGTTTCTCAAATGTATGTGCATCGGAATCTGAAGGAAAAGGCTTAGAAAATAAGAAAAACTGGTTTGAAAAGTTGCTCTAAATTGTGGCAAAAGCAAAGTAAAAAGTATAGAAAATTGGAAAGATATCAAAGAACTCATAAAGAGAAAAAAAACATATAAATGTGAGGTATGTGACAGGTTATTTCTTCGAATGCAGCATTTGAACCAGCACCAAAGAGTGCATACCGGTGAAAAACCGTTTAAGTGTGATGTTTGTGAGAAGTTTTTCGCAAAATTACAGTTTGAATACGCATAAAAGACTGCATACAGGTGAAAAACCGTTTAAGTGTGATGTTTGTGAGAAGTGTTTTTCGCCAAATTACACTTTGAATACACACTAAAGGACTGCATACAGGTGAAAAAACCGTTTAAATGTGATGTATGTGACAAGACCTTTTCTCATCCTGCGCATTTGAATACACATAAAAGACTGCATACAGTGAAAAACCGTTTAAATGTGATGAATTCGACAAGACCTTTTCTCTTGCACAATGTTTGAACACTCATAAAAGGTTGCATTCTGGTGAAAAACCATTTAAGTGTGATATATGTGAAAAGACCTTTTCTCAATCTGACAAATTTGAAAGCACATAAAAGAGTGCACACTGGTGAAAAGCCGTATAAGTGTGATGAATGTCAGAAATGCTTTTCTGAACGGGGCTCTTTGAACAGGCACCAGAGAGTGCATACGGAAAAGTAGCCAATTAATGTTATGTATGTGAGAAGTGTTTTTGCAAGCTTGCAGTTCGAATATATATTAAAGACTGTATACAGGTGAGAAACCTTTCATATGTGATGTGTGTAGAAAAACTTTGTGATTTTAGTAATTTTCACAGGCATCAAAAAGTGCATACAGGAGTTTATGAAAATTGTTGTAACACTAGCTGTATCCTCTTTAGTTCTTTTCTTTAGTTTTTAGTTTCTTCAAATGTTTTTCCATGTGTTTAGTTTTTTTTTTAGCAAATTCATCATCATCCTGTGAAAGTAGTGATACATATTTGCTTGATTGTAACGAATGTGATGTTTGTAAGAAATGCTTGTCAACATCAAGATTTTTGAATGAGCTCCAAAGAGTTTATACAGGTGAGAAACTATTCAAACGATGATTTGTCCAAGAAGTGCTTGCCTTGACTGGACTATTTGAACACGCAAAAGAGTGTGTACAGGTGAGAAACTCAAAAGGAAACTCAAAAGGAACAGAAATTACAATAAATAGCTGAGTCAAACTCAAACGAGTAAAAATTAACATGATTAGGTCGTATAACCCCCATGCCTTCTCAAGACCAGGACACAATTTGCACTTTCCTAAAAAAAAAACAGCAATAAAAAAACAAACGCCCTTGGATTGTCAGTTTAATTGACATAAAAGCTATACTGATTTTATTCCTTAAAGTTTTTTTGATAATTTTTATTTATGAAAGTAAGAAAAGGGAAAGCATATCATACATACTTTGTTTTCAGCAAAGTGCAAATTCTGTTTCTGGTCTTGAGAAGGCTCTGGGGTTACCAGCCCTATTCATGTTAATTTTTTCTCGTTTTGAGTTTGACTCGGCAACTTATCGTAATTTCTGTTCCTTTTGAGTTTCATTTATTAGTTGATAGTGATTTGTGGTAGTTTTTACACTTGGAACATTTTACTTGATTTTTGCTCATTCTAGGCTTAATGGAGCTCTTTACTTTTCTTTGAAAAACCTTGTTTTGAGGAAAAAGTTTTTTTTAATTAATTTCTGTTTGTTTTTTATTGACCCTAGTCTTTTTCATAGAAAAAATAATATTTTATGTTTTTTCAGTTATTTTCTATAAGAATCAATAGTATAGGTTGCTATTTGTATATTGGAGAAAATTTTTCCACAATTTTTAATCCTGACACAAACAGTATTTTTTTAAATTTAATTTTAGAGCTTCTGAATTGGACCTGAAAAATAAAAATTATTGTCTTTCCCAAAAGATACTATCTACACCCTTGACAAACTGGATACACTTATATTTTTTTATTTATTTAAATTGTAAGAACAGAAATAGTAATAGTAGTATCCCCAAAAGTTTCAACTTTATTCTTGATATATTGCTGAATCGTTCTCGATATATTGCTGAGGTGTCTATTGGAAACCATTAAACACAATACAGCATTTAGTTTAAATTTAAAGCAGCATTTACTTTTAAAGCATAATGGGCTAGTTGCATAAATGCGGAGGGTTGTCATACTTAATATCCCTAAAGATATAGTTGCTGGACCTTTCTACTATGCCAAAGAGTCAGTTGGTCTTAATGAAAATCACGTCATTAGATTCAGCATAATTAAGAACCCTACTATAGCTCCTATACAAAGAGTTTGGGAAACTATAACTATAAATTCCATACTCTTTGCTCCTATACACAAAACTGTAGAATTTGACAGTTTTCTCAACTGAGAGGCCACAGATGCATGGTTCATTTTTATTTAGTTTTTTTCCGCAAAGGTGATCCTATGAAGCTATGGCCCAAGAGGATCTGGGAGGACTCATTTGAACAGAATTTGTAAGTTTTATTGCCCTTTACATGTTTCAAAAATTATGCCACGGGAAGATGGCGTCTTCTGCCATTTTGTGGCATCAAACTACGATTTTGCCCCGAAGATGACCAATTGCCCCGTAGTTACTATTGATTGAGGCTTCAGATTAAATAATGTACGGCAATGCATCCTTTTCTGAAAAGTTGTGTACTTGTTAGTATGGCCATTTATCTTTATCCTTTATTCAACTAAGTTGATTAGCTTGATTTGTTGTGAAATTTTGTTTAGTGTTGTATGATTGGGTATCACCTATTGTGAATGAAGTGCGGTGGGTCCTAATATAAATGGGGGAGGGAAGATGCCTAAAGGAGTCTTTTTTAATATCCAAATTGTCAAATCTCAATTAGCCTTCAGATAAATATAGAAGGGGGGAAATAACCTCTGAACACCCTTCAGTTAAACCAAAGCCTAAATAAGGATCTATGGGGTGGGTCAATACAACAAGAAATGCATCCCTTAGCCAAACCTTAGAGATTGCAAACACACCCTTTAGCCATTCGGGATGTACATAGTGTCTTTAACCAAAGCTTTAACTTCAACATTAACTACCCAAAATTTTCTGGAAGCTTAAACTCAATACCCTCAGTCGATCCTAAGATATCGTATATTTAACTTTAAAGCAATGTGGAAGGACATAGTGTCCTTCAATTTAGTTAAACTCATCCCTCAACCATCCGCAGTAGTTTCAATTTGACATCTTTAGCAATTATTGAGATATTACAATGTATTCTTTTAGCAACCTAGATACATACATGTCTTTTAATCTGGTACAATATCCCCCGTAGCTCTCCCCGAAAGTTTAAACTTCTTACTTTTAGCCGTTTTTAAGATATTGCTGGTACACGCTTTTGACAACCTGGATGCACATAGTGCCTTTTCATTTTATTAAAAATTATCCTCAACATTCATTGAACTCAGTAACTAATGCCATTAGCCGTTCCCTTAAACTTCGATTTATGACGCTTAGCCGTTTCAAGGAATTCGTAGATATACCCTTTCAAAACCTGGATACTCACCATGCCTTTTGGTCCAAGTCGCTATCCCCTAAAAATGTCAACCCAATACCATTAGCTGTTCCTGAGATATTGCAGATATGCCTTTTTACAACCTGGATGCACATAGTTTCTTTTTATTTACTTTAACATTCACCTCAACTTTCCCTGTAATCTTCAGCTCAGTGCCCTAAACCATTCCTGAGATAACCTAGATGCATTTAGAGTCTTTTAATTTAATTCAATATCCCACTTAACATTCTGTGAAAATTTTTGACTTACTGCCATTAGCCATTTTTTGAGTATTTGTAGATTCACCCTTTGCACTTAGTATCTTACGATTTAATTTAACAGCCTGCCCCCTAATATTCTCTGAAAGATTCTACTGAATTTACGTAGGAAGCTAAGTAATTATGTAGTTGATACATGTTTTTTCGCGACCAGGATCCACGCAGTGTCTTTGAGTTACATGAACATCCCTCATTGCATTTCCTGAAATCTTTAACTTTATACTCTACTACTCCTGAAATTTGAAAATATGCCCTTTCAATAACCTGGATACAGATATTTCATTGAATTTATCATGCTTCTCATCACTCCATGAAAGTTTTGATATGGTAACCTTGGCCGTTTTACAGTACGGAAAGTACACCCTTTTGACAGTTTGTTTTATCATGGTGTCTTTTCAATTACTTTCCTACCCTCCTCAACGTGCCCTGGAAGTTTCAACTCTATACCGTCATCCGTCCGTGAGATATGGCAGATACGCCCTTCTGACAACCAGGATACACATAAAAGCTCTTGGATTAGTTCAATATCGTCCTCAACTTACCATAGATTTTAACGTAATACCTTAAGCCGTTCCTGAGATATCGTAGGTATGCCCTTATGGCAACCTGTTTGAACATTGTGTCCTTTGCTTTAATTTTAGGTCCTCCTCAGCATGCCTTGCAAGCTGTAACTTAATAAACGTAGCCGTTCCTGAAATATAGCCAATTAGGAGTATTTTGACAATTAATGTCCTTAAGGAGATACTGATGGAGATACTAATGACTCAGATGAATTTTACTTACAGTTACAGGAGCAAATAGACAAGGTCCCAGGTAGAAATATGATGTTATTGCTGGGAGATTTTAACGCCCAGGTTGGTAGAAATATGGATAGATGGTATCCCAGCTTAGGTAAATTTGGTGTAGGAAAAGAAAACAGTAATGGATACAGACTTTTGCAATTTTGTAGGTATAACAATCTAGTTATAACCAATACGGTGTTTGGTCATAAAATGGCTCATAAGCTAACATGGTATTCACGTGATGGTAAGACAGCAAACCTTATTGATTATGTTATAGTAAATCGAAGACTGGCAGGATCAATACAAGATACTAGGGTATATAGGAGTGCTGTTATTGATGTTAAAAGTAAAGATCACCATCTAGTAGTGTCAAGGGTTAATTTAAAGCTGAAATATCGGAAGGGTAATTACCTCCTGGGAAGTTATGATGTTAGTAGACTCCAGGATGAGAATTTGAGAGAAACTTTCCAGGAACAGTTGAATACTAAACTTGAGAGCTTAAAATTTGATAATGTGGAAGATGGTTGGAATAATTTTAGAAAAATAATTTGTGAAGTTGCTGAAGGTGTATTAGGAAGAAAGCTAGAACTGCAGCTAAGAATATTAGTGAAAAAGCTTTAAGTTTAATAGAAAGGAGAAAGGACTTGTACAAGAATTATCTGAGTGATAGATCACATGAAAACAAAAGAAATGTAAAGAAAGTGGAGAAAGCATTGAAATATGAACTAAGGAGGTGTGAAGTGGAGGCCATGGATAAAATTGCCGAGGATTTAGAAGATGCAGCTAGACGGCATAATAGTAAAATATTGTACTGGCACGTTAACAAATTGAGAGGTAGTAGTCAATCCGGACTTGTCCCAGTTAAAGATAGGAATGGGGTGGCAATTAGCGATAAGACAAAAGCTAAAGCGAGATGGGCCGAACATTTTGAGAATTTGCTTAACCGAGATAGAGTTGCAGGAAAAAATATAGAGGAAAATGAAAAAGTTTGTGATACCTTGGATGTGAAGGAAGATTTGTTTTGTGAGGAGGAATTAGAAACAGTACTAAAAGGATTAAAGAATAATAAGGCTCCAGGTGCTGATAGGGTAGTAAATGAGTTTCTTAAATATGGTGGCTCTGAGGTTAGAAATAAGTTATTGGAGATTATGAATATGATTTTTGAAAAAAAGGGGAAGTACCTAATGATTTTAGGAAAACCTTAATTAAGCCACTTTATAAGAAAGGTGATAAAAGTGAGTGTGGTAATTATCGAGGCATTAGTCTGGTCTCTGTAGGGTAGCAAATTGCTTAGTAATATGATACTTTTTAGACTGAGAGATGCCGTAGACAAAGTTTTAAGAGAAGAGCAGTGCGGTTTTAGAAAAGGTAGAGGATGTGTTGACCAAATTTTCACTCTTAGGTTAATAATTGAGAAGTGCCTAAGTTTTCAAACACCTTTGGTCCTTAGTTTTATAGATTATGAGCAAGCGTTCGATTCTGTTGATAGAGGAGCTTTAATAAAGGTTTTATCCTTGTATGGTATACCAGACAAATACATTAAAGTGATTAGTGCTATGTACGAGAATAACACTGCTGCGGTTAAGGTAGGAAATGAGGTTAGCAGCTGGTTTTGTATTAAATCAGGAGTTAAGCAGGGTTGTGTTCTATCCCCCTTTATATGGATTATTTTGATGGACTTTGTTTTAAGGAGCACAGGAAAGGCAATGGGGAGACCACGGAATCAAATGGGGAGGAAAAAGTCTCCTGGACTTGAATTATGCTGATGATTTAAGCATCCTAGATGAAAGTGTGAGCAAAATGAATGAAGTTTTAGAGGTTTTGCGAGTTCAGGGTGCTAGTATTGGTTTGAAAATTAATGTTAGGAAGACCAAGTCACTAAGGCTAGGAATAAGTGAAGATGAAAAGGTGACGTTGGGTAATGAAAAAGATTGATCAGGTGGGCAGTTTCACTTACCTTGGTAGTATTATTAGTAAAGATGGTGGGTGCAGTGAAGATGTTAAAAATAGAATAGCCAAGGCTCAGGGTGTTTTTTCACAGTTAAAAAAGTCTGGAAGAATAGGAAGATAAGTCTGCAAACCAAGATTAGAATCTTAGAAGCTACAGTGATGACAGTGGTCAAATATGGCTCTGAAGCATGGACGCTCCGAAAAGCGGATGAAGATTTGCTAGATGTTTTCCAGAGAAATTGCTTAAGGATTGTTCTGGGTACCCGACTGACTGACCGTATTTCAAACAATAGGCTATACGAAAAATGTGGTTCAGTACCACTTTCTAGGTCTATAATGAAAGAAAGGTTGAGGTGGTTAGGGCATGTTGTTCGGATGAAGGATGACAGATTGCCGAAGATTGTTCTTTTCGGCCAACCATCTAGGGCTAAACGGAAAGCAGGTCGTCCCCCGTCTGGGTTGGGAGGACGTCATAAAGAAAGATTTAAAGGAAATGGGAACTTCGTGGGGCGGGTGTAAAAAGGGAGGCTTTGAATAGATTGGGGTGGAGGAGGAGCGTGCGTAGCTGTGTTGGCCTCAGGCGGCTTGGTGCTGCGACGAGTTGTTAGTAGTAGTAGTAGTAGTAATGTCCTTAAGGCTTCCTCTTCTATTACCTGTCCTATGCCCCCCTGAAATGTCAGTTACTACTATGAAATTACTGGGGTGTTACCATCTCAAGCGACTTGAGATGGAATTATCATATTTTAAAACACGTAAAATACCACATTTTCCTGCCTTGTCTTCTAAATAATAAAAAATTTCCTAAACCGCATTAGTTGAGAGTTTACCTTTCATTTTTTACGCCCAATCCGTGAATACGCCTGTCCGATTTGGCATTCTTGTATTTCCTATGAATTGTCAGAAAAGATGAAGGCAGTCCACAAAAATGCCTAAGAATTTTTAGTGAGTGTAAAGTCATTTGTATCTCTTTTCGGAAAGCCAATTAGGTCATCCTCAAAGACAGGAGAACAAAAATTTGTATTTTGCCAACAACGCCCTTCTTTCAACAACGCCCACTTTCCCCCTTCGAACTTGCCTCCCTCGATCTGTTTCAACAAAAATCCTCATCTTGCCCCCCCCCCCCCATCAAATTGTCTACTCAAAGATATACAAGAATTTCGTCCCGTATATAGTAAACAGATTAAATAAGCGAGTCCCCCCTTTTTTTTACCTTACAATTGTCTATTTTTTATATTCAAATTTGTAGCTTCGGTTCTTCCTTTTGCAGTGTTTTATAGGTTTTATTCACAAGATTAAATTGCTTTTTTTTAGCTTATTCCTTCGTAATTCTGCGAGTTTTCACACTCTGTAACCTTTTTGAGATTTGTATAAAAAAAAAATCTGACTTATGTTTGTTTTTTTCATGTGTCTTTTGACTGTAGGTTTGAATTTGACCCTCCTGGGCTTGTAATAGCAATTTCTTAGAAATAAAATCTTATCTTATCTCTTATGTTGCAGGTAAATCCTGTGCATTCACATATTTTTTTTTAGTTTAGGACCAAGGGATGTTATCCCCCTAAATATTCCCCGAGGGCTTTTCCTTAATACCATTGCAATATATGTGTATATATGCAATATAAAATAATGGAGAATTTGTATAGTCTACAGCTCTTGTCCCTGAGGCTTTAAAGGGTCTGGCTGACCCTGGAGGTATAGCTACTGTATCTTTCGTTTATTTTGAACAAAATGGTAATTTTAAAATTTGTTTGAATATTTTTAAGGGTTGTGGGAGAGCATTTGTGAAAGTTGGGTTGGGGCTGGTTCCCTCTCTAGTTGTTTCCACTTTTAAGAAGGGTCCTACAACTATCCATTTTCGACCAAGTAAGTCCCTTCTAAGATCTTGAACAACCACCTCCGTGGAAAGTGGCCTGAGGAAAAATTTAACCAACACATTAAAATCATACCACCCTTTACCTAGGCAGTGCTACTGCACTACCTATGATAGTCTTATGTGTGTTAGCTTTCTCTACATTCTTAGGGATTTGATTTTCCATCAAATCTCTTGCTTCTATAGGGTTAAATATAATTGAAGGACCTGAATATTGGTTTTTGGTGCCAAATTCTCAAAGCAAAATGTTTGAAAAAGATAGAACATTATGTTTTGATCGTTTAAACAGATGTTTTCAAACTTAATAAAAACTTTGGAGTTTCTGACAGTTTCTACAATTTATAAAGACGATAAGGTCCAAGCTATTTTAATGTACATTTTAGCATTGCAGATTTATTGAATATCTAATTTGGCAGTGCACATTTTCCTAGTAATTTGAGCTCAATATTTATGAGTAAATATAGTTAACTGATGTTTATATATATATATATATATATATATATATATATATATATATATATATATATATATATATATATATATATATATATATATATATATATATATATATATATATATATATATATATATATATATATATATATATATATATATATATAATATAAGTACTTTAACATCTTCAGGAACAAAATAGGAAGAAATAAAAATAATATTAGCCTTCCGTCTTTTCTTTGGAACAAAAGAAAATAAGTGCTACTCAGTGGCTTCAACCAATAATTCTTGTAGAAAGCAGAAAGTAATATGTTTCTAATTATTTTGCTTAATTATGTTACCAGAGCAACAGTTGGATTTGGATCTTTTTTGTTGTATATTACCAGTTTTAATTTACTTGGAGAAAGTAGAAAAGGCCTGAAATCTATTAAGTTCAAAAGAAAGTTGGAACCAGGGTTAGTTTGATGAATTAAAAAGCTGTATAGCTCTACAAGAGGATAAAAAATAGTTTTTGGCTAATGCTTTATGTTAGAAGGACTGGCTAAAGTTATTTTACCAGGTTATATCTTTTTGGAGCAGGGATAATTTTTCTCACCTTAATACTCTTTCTCTTCGTTGAAAGTAAAGTTCAAACATGTATACCTTTCTCAATAACATATACTAGGTGTAAAACAGTGAACGAATTGCCTGAAAACTGTGGAGAGGTTGACATCCCGAAGACATAATTACTGGACCTTTAAGAAAACTTCCAACTTACAACCTAATGAGCTCCATCCGATCCAAAGTTTATTCGACTACCCGTTGCATAAAAACCTTAAATGCCCCGGGCATAACTTACAATCCTCGCCAATGGACACTGGGGATTCCGTCCACCATAAAGACATTATTATAGGCTTTTTGGACTATTGGTAACAGAACGGCTATCTCACAATTTCAATTGAATGCGTTTTGAGAAAAGAGGATGTCAGGGAGGGGGGCTAGCTGCTTTCCATCATGTTTGACTCTTAAAAAGGAAACATTTCAAATCAACTGAGCCTCTTCTAAAGTTCCCATAACCACCCCTTCGATAAAAACCTTATATGACCCTGAGGCATAACTTACAAACCTTACCCCCCAGCCTCGTGGGATTCTGTCCACCTAAAAGGCCTTATTATATGATCCTTGGACTGTTTTTGAACAAAAATCTATTTCAAAATTTTTATCGGATGCATTTGTGGAAAATACAACGTGGGGGAGGGGTGGGTGTCCCCGATCACTTTGACTCTTAAAAAAGGGAACTAGAACATCTGGTTTCCGATCCAATGAGCCCCCTCTGGAGTTTATCCGACCACTCTAAAATTAAAATGAGTAGGGTTCAAAACCTCTATGCTTTCTAAAAGCCAGAATATAGTTTGTACTTTACTGGAAATAATTCATATGAATTTACTGAAAAAAAAATGTGTATTGTCAGTTTAGTATGCATATGTTGATATTTATTCCTTAAAAAAATCTTAATTAATTTTTTGATTTCTTAAAGTTAATAAAGTGAAAACATATAAAATATTTTTTTTCAGTGAAGTACAAATTATATTCTGGCATTTAGAAAGCAGGGTTTTGATTACCACTCATATTAGTTTATCCTCGTTTTGAGTTTGACTCTGTTATTTATTTTAATTTCTGTTTGTTTTCTTGGTAGATTATTTTACTCTATTTTTTTCATTTTTGGTTTAATAGATTTCTTTACTTTTTTGGAAAAACTTATTTTGTGGAAAAAGTCTTTTTTAAATAATTTCGCCTTGTTTTATATTGATGGTTTGTATTTTCTTTTTCAGGGATAAAATAAAATAGTTTGAATCTTTCCGGTTTTCCTTTAACAATTTAGACTTTGGCCTGCTATTTACATGCTGAAGGAAATTTTTCAGCAAATTTTACCAACAAAATCTCTTTTGAAAATCATGACACAAATACTAGTGTTTAATTTAGTCATATACATATCCTTCAGTTGACCTGATAAATTAAAGCTAATAACATTCCCTCTTTCATTATAATACCATTTGTGCTCTTTCACAGCCTGGACACACTTACGCTCTTTCTATTTTGTAAAATTTTAAGAGAAGAAGTAGTAATAGAAGTGGCCCCGAAAATTTGAACTTAATACCTTCAGTAATTCTTGGTATATTGCTGATATGTCTTATTGGCAACCAGCATATGAACAGTGTGTTTTGATTAAATTTTAAAGCAACTTTTAGTTTTTACACATTTAGATTGGAGGGTTGATAGCCCTCCAATCACTTTTGACTTTTAAGAGGGCACTAGAACTTTTAATTTTCAATCAACCTAGTTCCTTTGAAAATTTGAACTTAATACCTTCAGTAATTCTTGGTATATTGCTGATATGTCTTATTGGCAACCAGCATATGAACAGTGTGTTTTGATTAATTTTAAAAGCAACTTTTAGTTTTTACACATTTAGATTGGAGGGTTGATAGCCCTCCAATCACTTTTGACTTTTAAGAGGGCACTAGAACTTTTAATTTTCAATCAACCTAGTTCCTTTGAAATAACAATGATACTACTAGCTAGACCCCGGTGCCGCGCCGAAGAGGGAAGACCAGCGGTGGTGGGGTCAAAATAGCACGCCACCGCCTCGCCGCCGGTAAGATGTCGGTGGCGTGCCCCCGGCGCGGTCAATGTTCACCGCAAACATTAATGTTTTCATCAGTCCTTCTCAATTACAATAGATTCGAGCCTATTCATGAGTTCAAAAATTCACAAGTCGCTGGCTGGAAACTGGTCTTCTTATTATTCATCAAAAGAAGTGGAAATCTGGTAGAAACGAAATGGCTGTGGCGTTTCAGAACCCTTGCATAATACGAGTAGTTGAAATATCTATTAGCTATGTATTCTTAACATAAATAATTATCAAAATTAGTAGTTTTTTTTTCATCGAGCATTGCTGCATACAAAACTTCGAATACCGTATCACAAAATTCGTCAGTTATCTGGGTAAAAACTTTGAATATAACTTTGAACTTAGAACTTAATTTTTTTCATAATGCCCTTTGTCTTTATCTGTTTTGTCACCTTTAAAACAGTTGAAATGGGCGAATTTGATATTGATAGTTTTTTTTTTTGCTCTTTTGGACTCCTAAAAAGCCTTCTTGTATTAAAAACTGGTTTTTAATAACAGTTTAAAAAAAATGCATTTTAAAGTTTTTTTGGCTTCCACATAGAATATATGCCATGTAGGCTAAGGCTGAACTGCTGCATTTTTATTGCTTTTGGCTGCTCTTTTGGATATTATTCATTTTTTCTTTCGGGGTTTCATTCCAAATTATAAATTCATAAATACCTAATATCAGTCAAATTATAAACTGCATCTAAAAGGAGTAAATTTATCAAATTGAAAATACATGATGAACACTTCACATGACAACATTTCAATTACAATGGAACAAAAAACACTTAATTGTTTATTCGGTATGAAGAAAAATGAAGTGCCAGCTCTTTTCTTAGATAAAAAATGAAAAGCTAATCCGTTTTGAATGTAATTAAATGAAATAATATGCAGACTGAAGTAGCTCCAGGAAGATGTTGAGATTTTATTCCTAGTTCGTCACTTTTAATCCAAGCAAAATGTTAGGACACTTAGTATCAGTTATTGAGTTTAAGCTTTGATTTCCAAATACTCAGAAAAATTACGAAATTTAAGAAAGTCGCAACAATAAGTCACCTGTGATCAAAATACTCAAAGACTCCTCTTTGATCCCCACCCAGGCTCAAAGCTTTGCTATGGTCATATCCATGAAAATCTTCAAAGAGTTTCTTTTAAAATAGCTTTCAAGCGTAGTTAGGGGTATTTAGCCTTTTTTGCTTTTCTTCAAAGCTTTGGAAAAAGTGTTATAATATTCCAAATGTTACATTTGTTATATTTGTGCATACTTTTGGTAATCATTTGTGGGGTGATCGAATTTTTTAAACCACTGTAGATACGTAAGAACGTTGCAACATATAGTACCCTGAGGTCATAAGAATGTCAAAGACTCCTCCTTGAACCTCCCAAATTGAAAGCTTTGATTATGACCTGGCCTTTTAATGTAACTTGTAATTGGGCACTGGACCAAGGGCGCCATTGTCACTCGAGCGCAACGCTAGGTGGGGATGTCGATATCGCTTTCGTCACACCAATTCGTTTTAGTGTGAATCTGCCTGGTACTTATGAATGAATGTTTTCAAAGTAAAACCGATTCATCAATAAGAAGAAAAAACGGGTTGGACGCAAATGTCCCTTTCCCTTTGGACGATAAAACTATACAAGTGTTGTATGAAGAATAACTCACTAAAATCTTGTTAATTTTTGTCAACTTTTTTGACTTTTTGGCATCCCTTCTTTCAATAAAAAAAAAATCAAGGTACTATCACTTAAATATAATAACTCCTTATGGCCCTCCTCTCTGGATACCATCTTGACAGGATACCGTTTCTGCTTAAAATAAAAAATAATTAACTTATTGGCATCCCTGCTTTCAAAAAAAAAAATCCAGGTATTATCATTTAAATATGATAGCTCACTACCCCCCCCCCCCCTCTAGATACCACCTTGGTAGGATGCCGTCTCTGCTTTAAATTACAAAAAAAATTAACTTTTTGGCATCCTTGCTTTCAATAAAAAATTTCGAGATATTAACATTTAAATGTAATACCTCCCTACCCCCCCCCCCCCTCTGGATAATACCTTGATAGGATACCGTCTCAGCTTTACATTAGAAAAATAATTTACTTAATAATTAACTAGGTCATTATATGGTTCAAACAAACACGCAAAATAACGTTAAACAGCTGAGTGTTCCTTGAAAAAAATTGAGGGTATGAGTAAAGGGGTACAAAGACAACAACAAAACTGTCGAAATTATTCAGATATACCTCAAATTACTGGAAAACTGAGTCATAGATTGGCCGTGACATTCAATAAGATCCAAAGAATCTAATTAAAAGGGAGCACACACAAAGGCCAAATTAAGCCAGTAGCCTATGAGAAATCGCAAAATACCCAAGACAATGAACAAGTCCTAATGGGAGTCCTGGGTCTATCAAAATATTTCAATGGTTTCCCAGGGAATTTGATATCAATTTCTTCTGTCTCCAATTTAAATGAAAAAAAAAAACTTATCTTTTTGGCATCCCTGCTTTCAATAAAAAAAATGAGGTATTATCATTTAAAAATGATAGCCCCCTATCCCCCCCTATAGGCAATAATTTTACAATTTATTTATGAATCATATTTTTGGGGTAACTTCCGTTTCAATCTTTAATTCCCCAACCTTGTACATAGCTTAGTCTATAGCTAAATTTTGTCTCAATAGAAGGTTGTTTTCTTTGGTGGGGGGGGGGGGTAAAAATATTTCAGAAAGAAGATTGTATTTTCTATCAGGCATTCAACAATTGAGTATTAAACATTAAGAAAATTTTATCTAAAAACAAAAAAGAAAAAAAAATCCTGCAGACTTACAAAATCCTGCAGACTTACAATTCAGCTGTAGGAACGATCTGTCGGCTGTCAATTTCAAAATCCAACTGAAGGCTGAAGCTGTATAGTAGTGAATGCGTTCTATAATTCTATTCAACTTGAAAATAAAATTCTTGACTACGAATTATGTAAGAAATAGTGATTGGGAAACTGCATTCGGAATGATTTGAACTCATTTCATAAACACGATACTTTTTTGTCAAAATATGAAGAACTGTGTATATTGCAGTATTTGCAATTGCATATTGCATTTGTCTAGTTTTTGTGCAAAGTAACAAAAGAGACCAAAATTAACGAACAAGAGAGTGGTGAAGAATTATGGTATGCAAAGTAATATTTGGCAGGGAAAGTCACTGGTGATAAATCGATAGGGGTGGCACTATGATTGCGTGATTTTCGGGGAACCAAATTTTTTTTTCAGGGTGAAGCACAGATCATATAATTATCCAGTATGATCATTCTCTATCTCAGCCATTGTAAAAACCCGGATCGGGGTGTGAGTGCTCCGGAGAATGTTTTTGCAGATATAAACATAAGCGAAGTCAGATCTTTTCACTGGTAGACAAGTCAGACTGTGATCTAATCGGAAACAAGTGGAAACCCGCTATTACGAATAATGCACTTTGTTGGAAACAATCGGAAACAGACTAACCCGCATTCCCGCTAATGCAGAAATAAGTGGGAGGAGCTTTTTGTTCGCACCGAGAACGCAGACCAGAAATGATCTGCGATAAGCTTACTGGATAATTATATGAACTGTGGGGTGAAGCATAGATTTTCGGGGAAATACCCGAAACTTTGGGGATAGTGCAAGTCCTGCTTGATTTCTAATTAGGAAATCGAAATTCTAAACCACACGAGAAGGAAAAGCTCCGACTTTACGGTTGACGCAATAAAGAATTGCCGCAAAATTAATTTAAAGTCGACCGAACGCCACCGCATATGCCGGCGGTGGCGTGGCTGCGGTGCGCCGGCGATGTTGCGACACTTCGGCGGCGGTTAAAAGGGCCTCTCGTCAGCGGCGTTCGATCGATCCGCCGGCGCGGCGCTGGGGTCTACTACTAGCTATGATAGAGTATTCCTGCCTATTTCCTTATATGTCCTTTAGTGCTAATATGCCCTTTTGATACCTGCATGCAGATAGGTTTTTCGTTTAACTGAAACTCCTAAACGGTCCCTAAAAGTTTCAACTGAATACCATTAGTGTCGTTAGTTACAGTAGCCGTAGAAGCAGCATTAAATGAATACACAGAGGGTCTTCTGGCTAGCTCAAAATCCACAGCCTATGAGGGTATGAAGGTGAAATTTTCTGAGAATATTTCTGTTGTACCGAAGACAACCTGCTATGAATCTAAGATTTATATAAAAAGGGTGATCATAGAAACTTCAAAAAGGACTCATTCATTTGGAAATTAAAAGGGCTATTACCCCTTTTAATAGTCGAAAGCAATTGGAGGATAACTAACCCCCCTCTCACGCCCACCATTTTCCCAAACACATCCAATCAAAATTTTGAGATAGCCATTTTGTTCAACGTAATTGAAAGGTCTGGAAATTGTGTCTTTTAAGATAACAAACCCTCTACAGCCCCATGGCAAAGGTAGTAATTTACACCCTTGGGGAATATAAAGTTTTTATTGAAAGCATGGTCATATAAACTTCGTAGGGCCTCATTGGATTGGTTATCAGACGCTCTAGTGCTCTTTTTAAGAGTGAAAGTGATCAGAGGGTATCTCCCCCCCCCCCAACACACACGTCGTTTTGTCCCAAAATGGATCTAATAGAAATTTCAAAATAGCCATTCTATTCAAAATAAGTCTAAATATCATATAGCAAGGCTTTTGGGGTTGAAACAAACCCCAAAGATTAGGAGCAAGAGTTGTAAGTTATTTCCAGGTGGTATTTATGGGTTTTATGGAAGGGATGGTTGCTTATCTTTAGAACAGGCTCATTTGGTTTAAAATTGGAAGTTCTTTTTTAAGCGTTAAAAGTGATGGAGGGAATTTATTTCCCCTCTTCTAAAACCCTCCTTTCACCAAACGCATCTGATTTAAATTATGAGATAGCGATTATTTTCAAAATAGGCCAAAGAACATATAATAATGTCTCTAGGAATTACACAAGACCCTGGGGATAGGGTAGTAAGTTATTTTATGAAGGCATATATGGTTTTTATGCAACGGGCGGTCGTATAAACATCAGATGCGGCTTATTTGATTTGAATATGGAAGTTATAGTGTTCTTTTTAAGAGTCAAAGTGATTTGAGAGCAAACAGTCACCCGGCCCCTCTAAGCTCATCATTTGCCTTAACACCTCCAATCAAAATTTTTGAGATAACAATTTTATTCATCGTAGTTGAAGGTTTTGGAAATAATGTCTGTGAGGAAGTCATACCCCCCCCCTGCAACTCTCAGGGAAAGGGTTGTAACTTGTGCCCTCTGGGCCTATATGGTTCTTATAAAAAAAGGTGGTCATAAATGCTTTGGAAGGGACTAATTGAATTAGTAATCATAATTTCTAGTACCCTTTTAAAGAGTCAAAATGATCAGAGCGCAGCTACTGAATGAAATTGTGCGATGATAATTTTATTTAAAATAGTCCAAAGACCACATAAGAATGCTTCAACGGTTGGCTTAAACCCTCAGAGCCCTGGGGCTATGGCTTTAAGTTATGCCAGGTAAATAAAGTAGTAACAGTAGGAGCACAGTTAATAGTGGTAGTCTTAGTTTTAGTAGCAGTAATAGTAAAAGTAGCAGTAGTTGTAGGAGTAGAAGCATTAGTATTATGATCCAAACATAGTCTTTTGGTTAGTTCAACAACCCCCACAACAAGTATTGTAAGTTTTAACTTCAAACATAAAACTGTTCCTAAGATTTTGCTGATATGTCCTATTTGACAACCTGCACACGGATGGCATATTGTCTTCCGTAACACAGAAATATTCCCTGAAAATTTTCCCTTCATACCTTCATAGGTTGTGGATTTTGAGCTAGCCAAAAGACACTGTATGTATTCATTTAATGCTACTTCTACGGTTACTGTAACTAACGACACTAATGGCATTAAGTTGAAACATTAAGTTGAAAATTTTGCAATGGTAATTTTATTTAAAATAGTCCGAAGAACAAATAAAAATGCTCCCAGGGTTGGAAAAACCCCCCGAAGCCCTGGGGCAAGAGCTTTAAGTCATATCCTTGGGGCATATAAGGTTTTTATTGAATGGGTGGTCGTATCAAATCCAGATGGGTCTCACTTGATTTTAAATTTGAATTTATGGTGCCCTTTTTAAATATCAAAGTGATTTGAGAGAGACCTCCCCCCACGCCCATCATATCCCATAACAAATATTCAAACAAAGTTATGAGACATCAATTTTTTCAGCATTGTTCAAAGGTTCAGTAATTATACGTAGCAGCAGTCGTAGTAGCATTAGTAGCAGTATGCAAATAGCACCTTTTTTTCAACATCCCATCCAACACACGATGGAATTTTCAACTTATTACCATCAATCGGTCCTTAAGCATTGCTAACACGTCCTCTTGACAACCTATATGGGCATAGTGTGTTTCGATTTATTTCAATATAGCTGCAATATTGCCCAAAATTTTCGCCTCGTGCTTTTTAGTTGTAGTAGTAACACCAGTAAATATAGTAGTAGCAGTAAAGTTAATAGTAGTAGCCTTAATTTAAGCAGTAGTAGTAGTATCGGAAATAGTAGCAGTAGTTTGAGGAGTAGAAGCATTAGTATCATGATGCAAATATTGTCTGTTGGTTAGTTTAACATTCCCCACAACAAGCATTGTAAGTTTTATTTCACACACAAAACTGTTCCTAAGATTTTGTTGATATGCCCTATTTGACAACCTACATGCGGATAAAAGGTTGTCTTCCGTACAACAGAAAGATTCTCAGAAAATGTCACCTTCATACCCTAATAGGTTGTGGATTTTGATCTAGCCAGAAGACCCTGTGTGTATTCATTTAATGCTGCTTCTACGGTTACTAGAACTAACGACACTAATGGCATTCAGTAGAAACTTTTAGGGAACGTTTAGGAGCTTCAAAAAAAAAACGAAAAAAACATATATGCAAGCAAGTATTAAAAGGGCATATAAGCACTATAGGGCATATACAGAAATAGGCAGGAATGCTCTATCATAGCTACTAGTAGACCCCGGGAAGAAAGCTAGAACTGCAGATAAGAATATTAGTGAAAAAGTAACTACTATACAGCTTCAGCCTTCAGTTGGATTTTGAAATTGACAGCCGACAGATTGTTTCTACAGCTAAATTGTAAGTTTGCAGAATTTTTTTTCTTTTGCTGTTTTTAGATAAGATTATCTTATTGTTTAATACTCAATTGTTGAACGCCTGATAGAAAATATAATCTTCTTTCTGAAACATTTTTACCCCCCCCCCCCAAAAAAAAAACAACAACATTAACAACAAACTTCTATTGAGACAAAACTTAGCTAAAGACTAAGCTATGTAAAAGGTTGAGGAATTAATTAATGATAGGGGGCTATCATTTTTAAATGATAATACCTCATTTTTTTATTGAAAGCAGGGATGCCAAAAAGATAATTATTTTTTTCATTTAAAGTGAAGACAGAAGAAAATGATATCAAATCCCCTGGGAAACCATTGAAATATTTTGATAGACCCAGGGCCTCCCATTGGGACTTGTTCATTGTCATTGTGTGTATTTTCCCCAATTCCCCGCCCTCTCCTAGGGGACTTTGCCACCCCTCCCCCCCAACCCCCCCCCCCCTCCTTCACTCCCCCCCCCCCCCCCCCCTTAGTGCTACTGGCCTAATTGGCTTTTGTGTTCACTCTTGTGTATTTTGCGATTTCTCATATACTGGCCTAATTGGCTTTTGTGTTTACTCCCTTTTAAATAGATTCTTTGGATCTTATTGAATGCCACGGCTAATCTATGGCTCACTTTCCCAATAATTTGAGGTATATCTGAATAATTTCGACATTTTCGTTGTTGTCTTTGTACCCCTTTACTCATACCCTCAATTTTTTTTTTCAAGAAACACTAAGCCGTTTAACGTTATTTTGCGTGTTTGTTTGAACCATATAGTGACCTAGTTAATTATAAAGTAAATTATTTTTCTAATGAAAAAGCTGAGATGGTATCCTACCAAGGTGGTATCCAGAGGGGGGGGGGGTAAGGAGGTATTATATTTAAATGATGATATCTCGAAATTTTTTTATTGAAAGCAGGGATGCCAAAAAGTTGAAAAGTTGACAAAAATTAACAAGATTTTCGTGAGTTATACTTGATACAGCACTTGTATAGTTTTATCGTCCAAAGGGAAAGGGACATTTGCGTCCAACCCGTTTTTTTTTCTTTTTGATGAAACGGGTTTACTTTAAAAACATTCATTCATAAGTACAAGGTGGATTCACACTAAAACGAATTGGTGTGAAGAAAGCGATATCAACATTCCCACCTAACGTTGCGCTCGAGTGACTATGGAACCCTTGGTCCAGTGCCCAAGTTACATTAAAGGCCAAGTCATAATAAAAAGCTCCCAATTTGGGAGGTTCAAGGAGGAGTCTTTGACAATCTTATGACCTCAGGGTACTAGATGTTGCAACTTTCTTACGCATCTACAGTGGTTTAAAAAATTTGATCACCCCACAAATGATAACCAAAAATATGCCAAAATATACCAAATGTAACATTTGGAATATTATAACACTTTTTTTCAAAGCTTTGAAGAAAAGCAAAAAAGGCTAAATACCACTAACTACGCTTGAAAGCTATTTCAAAAAAAAACTCTTTAGAGATTTCCATGGATATGACCATAGCGAAGCTTTGAGCCTGGGTGGGGATCAAAGAGGAGTCCTTGAGTATTTTGCCCACAGGTGACTTTCTTAAATTTGGTAATTTTTCTGAGAGTTTTGAAATGAAAGCTTAAACTCAATAACTGATACTAGGTCTCTTAAGATTTTGCTTGGATTAAAAGTGACGAACTAGGAAGAAAATCTCAACATTATTCCTGGAGCTACTTCAGTCAGCATATTATTTCATTTAATTACATTTAAAACGGATGAGCTTTTCATTTTTTACCTAAGAAAATAGCTGGCACTTCATTTTTCTTCATACCGAATAAACCATTAAGTGTTTTTTATTTCATTGTATTTACTCCTTTTAGATCCAGTTTATAATTTAACTGATAATAGGTATTTATAAGTTTATAATTTGGAATGAATCCCCAAAAGAAAAAATGAATAATATCCAAAGAGCAGCCAAAAGCAATAAAAAAGCAGCAGTTCAGCCTTAGCCTACATGACATATATTCTATAGAAGCCAAAAAAATCTTTAAAATGCATTTTTTTTTTATAAATTGTTATTAAAAACCAGTTTTTAATACAAGAAGGCTTTTTAGGGATCCAAAAGAACAAAAACAATCAATATCAAAGTCGCCCATTTCAACTGTTTTTAAAGGTGATAAAACAGATATAGGCAAAGGGCATTACTAAAAAATTAAGCTTCTAAGTTCAAAGTTATATTCAAAGTTTTTATCCAGATAACTGACGAATTTTGTGATACGGTATTTGAAGTTTTGTATGCAGCAATTCTCGATGAAAAAAACTACTAATTTTGATAATTATTTATGTTAAGAATACATAGCTAATAGATACTTCAACTACTCGTATTATGCAAGGGTTCCGTATCTCCACAGCCATTTCGTTTCTACCAGATTTCTACTTCTCTTCATGAATAACGAAGAAGACCGTTTCCAGCCAGCGACTTTTGAATTTTTGAACCCATGAACAGGCTCGAATCTGTTGTAAATTTAAGCTGTGATTTGAGGAAGACTGATGAAAACATTATTGTTTGCGGTCAACATTGATTGCGCCGGCGACGCACCACCAACGTCTTCCCTCATCGGCACGGCTCCTATATATATATATATATATATATATATATATATATATATATATATATATATATATATATATATATATATATATAATATATATATATATATATATATATATATATATATATATATATATATATATATATATATATATATATATATATATATATATATATATATATATATATATATATATATATATATATATTATATATATATATATATATATATATATATATATATATAATATATATATATATATATATATATATATATATATATATATATATATATATATATATATATATATTATATATATATATATATATATATATATATATATATATTCGTATATATATATATATATATATATATATATATATATATATATATATATATATATATATATATATATATATATATATATATATATATATATATATATATATATATATATGTAAACATCAGATGACTATATTCACTCATAAATATTGAGCTCAAATTATTAGGAAAATGAGCAAAGCGAAACTAGATTTTCAATAAATCTGCACTGCTAAAATGTACATTAAAATAGCTTGGACTTTATCGTCTTTATGAACTGTAGAAACTGTCAGAAAGTCTATAGTTTTTATTAAGTTTGAAAACATCTGTTTAAACGTTCAAAACATAATGTTCTATCTTTTCAAACATTTTGCTTTGAGAATTTAGCACCAAAAACCAATATTCAGGTCTTTCAATTATATTTAACCCTATAGAAGCAAGATATTTGATGAAAAATCAAATCCATAAGTATACAGAGAAAGCTAACACACATAAGAATATCATAGGCAGTACAGTAGCACTGCCTAGGTAAAGGTTGGTATGACTTTAAAGTGTTCGTTCAATTTTTCCTCAGGCCCCTTTCCACGGAGGTGGTTGTTCAAGATCTTAGAAGGGACTTACTTGGTCGAAAATGAATAGGTGTAGGACCCGTTTTAAAAGTTGAAATAACTAGAGAGGAACCAGCCCCAGCCAAACTTTCGCAAATGCCCTCCCACAACTCTTAAAAATATTGAAACAAAAATGTTAAATTACCATTTTGTTCAAAATAAACGAAAGATACATTAGCTATATCTCCAGGGTCAGCCAGACCCTTTAAAGCCTCAGGGGCAAGAGCTGTAGACTATACAAATTCCCCATTGTTTTATATTGCGTATATTAACATATATTAGTAGAGATGACCCTATAACTCCGATCACTCACCCCTGCTGCCACCTACAATTTTTTTTTTACATAATTTATGTCTGTTTGTCGTCAGTGACAATGAAAAAAAAACAGGAATTTTGTCACTTTTATGGATGTTTCTATGGATGGTTATGTGTGTAGGTCAATTTATTTGATGTTTTTCATGTATGTCAACAGTAATTTATGGATGTTTTTATGGTTTTTGTCAGTGAGAATTTGAAAAAACAGGAACTTTCTGACTTTTATGGATGTTTTTATGGTTTTTGTTAGTGAGAATGAAAAAAACAGGAACTTTCTCACATTTATGTATGTTTTATGGTTTTTGTCAGTGAGAATGGAAAAACAGGAACTTTCTCACTTTGATGGATTATTGAGTCTAATGGGGGCAGGTCAATGACACTTCCTTCATGTTGTTGTTGTTGCTCGAGGCAAATGTTATGAGTTTCCAGGAATTTGGAACACCTGTGCTGTCGACCTCAATTCCCCTATCGTGAATCAATAATTCCCCTTAGAAACAACAAATTAATTCCCCTTTCTTGACAGATCAATCAACCAATGACATCATCTGTCAGACTTTAAAATTTTCGACTAGAAACGATTCTCCAGGAATAGATCCAATTCATTAATGTCTTTGCCTCGGAAACAACTCTTTTGGTCGAACTCCAAAAGATATAATAACCAAACGCAATGGAAACAATTCTCCAAGAAACATCTTAGCGATGAATTGTTTTAGCGTGGGAATCAGGTTTCTTAGTAATTTGAAATGTGTCATCGCAGAGATGCCAAAAACAAAAGGAACACGCAGAAATTACGTTTAGGGATTATTTGGGCGAAACCGTTTGAGACATTTTATGGAATTATTTCGGAGAAATAGTTAGAGACATTTTAAAAGATGATTTAAAAGATGATTTTAGAAGAGGATTTGAGGGTGAAAACTCTGTGGTCGTTATAATACACAAGTTCCATTTGAACAGTGTCGTGAGGTCCTCTACCCCAACCCCAAAGGGTTCCGATCCCCCTACCCAACCCCGAAGGAAGCCCCCGGTCCTCAAAGGTTCTCCGGGCTCCCAAAGGGCCCCCCAGCGCCCCAATGGCGCCTGAGCCACCATTTTAATACTTTTTTTAAGGCTTAATTATATCTTTCAGAACAAATTATTATTTTAGGGAATTATTTCAGCGAAACAGTTAGAGACATTTTAAAAGATGATTTTTGAAGAGATTTTAGAAGAGGATTTGAGGATGAATCTCTGTGGTCGTTATAATACACAAGTTCCATTGAACAGTGTCGTGAGGTCCTCTACCCCAACCCCAAAGGGTTCCGATCCCCACCACTCCAACCCCGAAGGAAGCGCCCGGTCCTCAAAGGTCCCCCCAAGCTCCCAAAGAACCACCCGGCCCACAAGGGACCCACAGACCCTCAAAGGCTCTCCCCGAGCCCCGTCTTTCGTTGATGTTGTGTGTTGTCTGAAACTTATGATTTGGGATATGTAAATTACTATTTCGGACTTTTCTGAGCTAGATTTCTTAGTCTTTCGTTGGTGTGTGTGTTGTCTGAAACCTATGATTTGGGATGGATGGATTGCAATTTTTGACTTTTCTGAGCTGGATTTCTGAGCCGTTCATAGGAGTGTGTTGTCTGAAACTTATGATTTGAGATGTGTAGTTTGCAAGTTGGACTTTTCAGAGCTATGATTCTTAGTCTCTCATAGGCGTTTGTTGTCTGAAACTTCTAGTTTGGGATGAATAGTTTGCTATTTCAGGCTTTTCTGAGCTAAGGTTTCCTAGTATTTCGAAGGTGAATTTTGTCCGAAACTTATGATTTGGGATATGTAAATTACTATTTCGGGCTTTTCTGAGCTGGATTTCTTAGCCGTTCATAGGTGTGTGTTGTCTGAAACTTATGATTTGGGATGGGTGGATTGCTATTTTTGAATTTTCTGAGCTGGATTTCTTAGCCGTTCATAGGTGTGTGTTGTCTGAAACTTATGATTTGGAATGGTTAATTTGCTATTTTTTGACTTTTCTGAGCTAGGTTTCTTAGCCGTTCAAAGGTGTGTGTTGTCTGAAACCTATGATTTGGGATATGTAAATTACTATTTCGGGCTTTTCTGAGTTGGATTTCTTAGTCTTTCATAGGTATGTGTTGTCTGAAACCTATGATTTGGGATGTGTGGGTTGCTATTTTTTTACTTTTCATAGCCAGATTTCTTAGTCTTTCGTAGGTGTGTGTTGTCTGAAACCTATGATTTGGATTGTGTGGATTGCTATTTTTGACTTTTCTGAGCTAGGTTTCTTAGCCGTTCATAGAAGTGTGTTGTCTGAAACCTATGATTTGGGATATATAAATTACTATTTCGGGCTTTTCTGAGTTGGATTTCTTAGTCTTTCATAGGTATGTGTTGTCTGAAACCTATGATTTGGGATGTGTGGGTTGCTATTTTTTGACTTTTGATAGCCAGATTTTCTTAGTCTTTCGTAGGTGTGTGTTGTCTGAAACTATGATTTGGATTGTGTGGATTGCTATTTTTGAGTTTTCTGAGCTGGATTCCATAGCCTTTCGTAGGGATGTGTTGACTGAAACCTATGATTTGGGATGAGTGGTTTGCTTTTTGAACTTTTCAGAGCTGGATTTCTTAGCTGTTCATAGGTGAGCGTTGTCTGAAACCTATGATTTGGGATGGTTAATTTGCTATTTTTGACTTTTCTGAGCTAGGTTTCTTAGCCTTTCATAGGTGTGTGTTGTCAGAAAATTATGATTTGGGATGTGTAGTTGCTATTTCAGGCTTTTCTGAGCTAAGGTTTCCTAGTATTTCCTAGGTGAATGTTGTCTGAAACCAATAGTTTGGGATGAGTAGTTTGCTATTTCAGGCTTTTATGAGCTAGGTTTCTTAGTCTTTCGTAGGTGTGTGGTGTCTGAAACCTATGATTTGGGATGTGTGGGTTGCTATTTTTTGACTTTTCTGAGCTGGATTTCTGAGCCTTTCGTAGGTGTGTGTTGACTGAAACCTATGATTTGGGATGTGTAGTTTGCTATTTTTGACTTTTCTGAGCTAGGTTTCTTAGCCTTGCATAGGTATGTGTTGTCAGAAAATTATGATTTGGGATGTGTAGTTTGCTATTTCAGGCTTTTCTGAGCTAAGGTTTTTTAGTATTTCGTAGGTGAATGTTGTCTGAAACCAATAGTTTGGGATGAGTAGTTTGCTATTTTTGACTTTTCTGAGCTAGGTTTACCTAGCCTAACCTAATCTAACCTAACTTAATCTAGTCTAACCTAACCTAACCATAGTCGCCGGAAAAGGTTAGGTTAACTTATCATGAGCACTCATGATAAGTTAACCTAACCTAACCTAACTTAAACATGTAGAAATGTTTCTATTTATTTATTAATATTTATTTATACCTAACCTAACCTATTGTTTTGAAGGTTAGATGAACGAGTTTGAACGATTGTCTTTAATAATAGAACGAGTCACTCATTTTCTAATTTAAAAATTTGATGGGTAAATCCATATGACAAAAGGAGCTAAAATTTTAATTTAAAATTAGAAAAGAACTTTAAATTTTTCATCTCTTTGAGATAAAAACCAGAACTGAAGTGGAGCCTTTTTATTTTCTTGAAAAATTAGAAGACAACTTTGAATTTTTTATGTTTTTGAGGAATTAAGAACTGAAGTGGAAGCTTTTTTCATTTTCATTGGTAAAATTCAGAATTGAGCTAAATTTTTTCACTTCTTTAAGAAAATTCAGAAGAGAACTTGAACATTTTGCACTTCTTCGAGAAAACTCAGAATTAAAGTGATGCTCCTTATCTTCATGTCGAATATTCAAATCAATGTATAACTTTTTCTATCTTCTATGAAAAATTTGGAACAGAACTTTAATTTTTCATCTCTTTGCAGAAAATCGGTAGTGAACTTAAGAAAATTAGAATTAAAGTGAAACTTTTTATCTTCACTGGAAAATAATCACAATCATAGTATAACTTTTCCTATCTTCTACAGAAAAGTTTAGAACTGAACTTTAAATTTTTTATGTCTTTGAGAAATTAAGAACTGAAGTGGAAGGTTTTTTCATTTTCATTGGTAAAATTCAGAATTGAGTTAACTTTTTTCTCTTCTTTAAGAAAATTCAGAAGAGAACTTTAACAACTTGCACTTCTTCGAGAAAACTCAGAACTAAAGTGGAGTTCCTTATCTTCATGTTGAATATTCACAATCAATGTATAACTTTTTCTATCTTCTATGAAAAATTTGGAACAGAACTTTAAATTTTTCATCTCTTTGAGAAAAATCAGAACTGAATTTAAGAAAAATTATAAATAAAGTGAATCTTTTGTTCTTCATGGAAAACAATTGCAGTCATAGTATTACTTTTTCTATCTTCCATCTAAAAATTTAGAATAGAACTTTAAATTTCTTTATTTCTTTGGGGAACTTAAAACTGAAGTGGAAGATTTTTATTTTCTCTGGAGAAATTAGAATTGAAGTGGGTTCTTTGGTAAAGTTCAGAAGAGAACTTGAACTTTTCTTCACTTCGTTGAGAAAATTTTAAATTGAACTAGAACTTGTTATCTTCCGGGAAAATATTCATAAGTATGGTATTACTTTTTCTATCTTCCACCAAAAATTTAGAATTGAACTTTAAATTTCTTTATGTCTTTTGTGAAATAAAGAACTGAAGTGGAAGATTTTTATTTTCTCTGTAGAAATTAGAATTGAATTGTGTTCTTTGGTAAAATTCAGTAGAGAACATGAACTTTTCTTCACTTCATTGAGAAAATTTTAAATTGAACTAGAACTTTTTATCTTCCGTGAAAATAATCACAAGTATGGTATTAATTTTTCTATCTCCCACCGAAAAATTTAGCATTGAACTTTAAATTTCTTTATGTCTTTGTGAAATAAAGAACTGAAGTGGAAGATTTTTTTTTCTCTGGAGAAATTTGAATTGAAGTGTGTTCTTTGGTAAAGTTCAGAAGAGAACTTGAACTTTTCTTCACTTCGTTGAGAAAATTTTAAATTGAACTAGAACTTTTTATATTCCGGGAAAATATTCACAAGTATGGTATTACTTTTTCTATCTTCCACCGAAAACTTTGGAATTGAACTTTAAATTTCTTTATGTCTTTGTGAAATAAAGAACTGAAGTGGAAGATTTTATTTTCTCTGGAGAAATTAGAATTGAATTTTGTTCTTTAGTAAAATTCCGAAGAGAACTTGAACTTTTTTATCTTCAGTGAAAAATTTGGAACAGTATTTTAAATTTTTCATCTCTTCGAGCCAGATCAGAACTAAAGTGGAAAATTTTTATATTATTTGGAAAAATAGAAATGATCAATGACTAATTTCTTTTTCATTGAGAAAATTCAGAAGAGAACTTGAACTTTCCTTCACTTCGTTGAGAAAATTTTAAATTGAACTAGAACTTTTTATCTTCCATGAAATATTCACAAGTATGGTATTACTTTTTCTATCTTCCACCGAAAAAAATTTAGAATTGAACTTCAAATTTCTTTATGTCTTTGTAAAATAAGGAACTGAAGTGGAAGATTTTCATTTTCTCTGGTGAAATTAGAATTGAATTGTGTTCTTTGGTAAAATTCAGAAGAGAACTTGAATTCTTCTTCACTTCGTTGAGAAAATTTTAAAGTGAACTAGAACTTTTTATCTTCCGGGAAAATATTCACAAGTATGGTATTACTTTTCTATCTTCCACCGAAAAATTTAGAATTGAACTTTAAATTTTTATTGGGGAAATTAGAATTGAATTGTGTTCTTTGGTAAAATTCAGAATAGAACTCGAATATTCACGATCAAAGTATAACTTTTCCTATCTTCTATGAAAAATTTGGAACAGAACTTTAAATTTCTTCATCTCTTTGAGAAAAAAATCTGAACTGAAGTGGAAATTTTTATATTATTTTGGGAAAATAGATTTGATCAATAACTTATTTCATTTTCATTGAGAAAATTCCGAATCGAAGTTGAACTTTTCTTCTTCCGGGAAAATATTTGGCACAGAACTTTAATTTTTTTCATCTTTTTGAGAAAGGTCGGAATTGAATTTAAGAAAATTTAGAATTAAAGTGAAACTTTTTATCTTCATGGAAAATAATCACAATCATAGTATAACTTTTCCTATCTTCTACGGAAAAATTTAGAAGTGTCCAACTCAGAAAAGCCCGAAATAGTAATTTACATATCCCAAATCATAAGTTTCAGACAACACACACCTATGAACGGCTAAGAAATCTAGCTCAGAAAAGCCTGAAATAGCAAACTACTCATCCCAAACTATTGGTTTCAGACAACAAACACCTATGTTGGACTAAGAATCCTAGCTCTGAAAAGTCCAAATAGCAAACTACACATCCCAAATTATAAGTTTCTGACAACACACACCTATGAAAGGCTAAGAAACCTAGCTAATAAAAGCCAGAAATAGCAAATTAACCATCCCAAATCATAAGTTTCAGACAGCGATCACCTATGAACGGCTAAGAAATCCAGCTCGGAAAAGTCAAAAAATAGCAACCCACACATCCCAAATCATAGGTTTCAGACAACACATACCTATGAAAGACTAAGAAATCCAACTCAGAAAAGCCCGAAATAGTAATTTACATATCCAAATCATAGGTTTCAGACAACACTCACCTATGAACGGCTAAGAAACCTAGCTCAGAAAAGTCAAAAATAGCAAACTAGTCATCCCAAACTATAGGTTTCAGACAACAAACACCTATGAAAGGCTAAGAAATCCAGCTCAGAAAAGTCAAAAGTAGCAATCCACCCATCCCAAATCATAGGTTTCAGACAACACACACCAACAAAAAACTAAGAAATCCAACTCAGAAAAGCCCGAAATAGTAATTTACATATCCCAAATCATAGGTTTCAGACAACACTCACCTATGAACGGCTAGGAAACCTAGCTCAGAAAAGTCAAAAATAGCAAACTAGTCATCCCAAACTATAGGTTTCAGACAACAAACACCTATGAAAGGCTAAGAAATCCAGCTCAGAAAAGTCAAAAATAGCAATCCACCCATCCCAAATCATAGGTTTCAGACAACACACACCAACGAAAGACTAAGAAATCTAGCTTAGAAAAGCCCGAAATAGTAATTTACATATCCCAAATCATAGGTTTCAGACAACATTCACCTATGAAAGACTAAGAAACCTTAGCTCAGAAAAGCCTGAAATAGCGAAACTACTCATCCCAAACTAGAAGTTTCAGACAAACAAACGCCTATGATGGACTACGAATCATAGCTCTGAAAAGTTCAAATAGCAAACTACACATCCCAAATCTTAATTTTCTGACAACACATACCTATGAAAGGCTAAGAAATCTAGCTCAGAAAAGACAAAAATAGCAAACCACTCATCCCAATCATAGGTTTCAGTCAGCACACACCTATGAAAGGCTAATAAATCGAGCTCAGAAAAGTCAAAAATAGCAAACTACATATCCCAAATCATAGGTTTCAGTCAACACACACCAACGAAAGACTAAGAAACCTAGCTCAGAAAAGTCAAAAATAGCAAACTACTCATCCCAAACTATTGGTTTCAGACAACATTCACCTACGAAATACTAGAAATACCTTAGCTCAGAAAAGCCTGAAATAGCAAACTACACATCCCCAATCATAATTTTCTGACAACACATACCTATGAAAGGCTAAGAAACCTAGCTCAGAAAAGTCAAAAAATAGCAAAACTACACATCCCAAATCATAGGTTTCAGTCAACACACACCTACGAAATGCTCAGAAATCCAGCTCAGAAAAAGTCAAAAATAGCAACCCACACATCCCAAATCATAGGTTTCAGACACCACACACCTACGAAAGACTAAGAAACCTAGCTCATAAAAGCCTGAAATAGCAAACTACTCATCCCAAACTATTTGTTCAGACAACATTCACCTAGGAAATACTAGGAAACCTTAGCTCAGAAAAGCCTGAAATAGCAACTACACATCCCAAATCATAATTTTTCTGACAACACACACCTATGAAAGGCTAAGAAACCTAGCTCAGAAAAGTCAAAAATAGCAAATTAACCATCCCAAATCATAGCTTTCAGACAACACTCACCTATGAACGGCTAAGAAATCCAGCTCTGAAAAGTTCAAAAAGCAAACCACTCATCCCAAATCATAGGTTTCAGTCAAACATATCCCTACGAAAGGCTATGAAATCCAGCTCAGAAAACTCAAAAATAGCAATCCACACAATCCAAATCATAGGTTTCAGACAACAACACACCTACGAAAGACTAAGAAATCTGGCTATGAAAAGTCAAAAAAATAGCAACCCACACATCCAAAATCATAGGTTTCAGACAACACATACCTATGAAAGACTAAGAAATCCAACTCAGAAAAGCCCGAAATAGTAATTTACATTCCAAATCATAGGTTTCAGACAACACACTCCTATGAACGGCTAAGAAACCTAGCTCAGAAAAGTCAAAAATAGCAATCCACACAATCCAAATCATAGGTTTCAGACAACACACACCTACGAAAGACTAAGAAATCTGGCTATGAAAAGTCAAAAAATAGCAACCCACACATCCCAAATCATAGGTTTCAGACAACACATACCTATGAAAGACTAAGAAATCCAACTCAGAAAAGCCCGAAATAGTAATTTACATATCACAAATCATAGGTTTCAGACAACACACACCTATGAACGGCTAAGAAACCTAGCTCAGAAAAGTCAAAAATAGCAAATTAACCATCCCAAATCATAAGTTTCAGACAACACACACCTATGAACAGCTAAGAAATCCAGCTCAGAAAATTCAAAAATAGCAATCCACCCATCCCAAATCATAAGTTTCAGACAGCACACACCTATGAACGGCAAAGAAATCCAGCTCAGAAAAGCCCGAAATAGTAATTTACATATCCCAAATCATAAGTTTCAGACAACATTCACCTACGAAATACTAGGAAACCTTAGCTCAGAAAAGCCTGAAATAGCAAACTATTCATTCCAAACTAGAAGTTTCAGACAACAAATGCCTATGAGAGACTAAGAATCATAGCTCTGAAAATTCCAACTTGCAAACTACACATCTCAAATCATAAGTTTCAGACAACACACACTCCTATGAACGGCTCAGAAATCCAGCTCAGAAAAGTCAAAAATTGCAATCCATCCATCCCAAATCATAGGTTTCAGACAACACACACCAACGAAAGACTAAGAAATCTAGCTCAGAAAAGTCCGAAATAGTAATTTACATATCCCAAGTCATAAGTTTCAGACAACACACATCAACGAAAGACGGGGCTCGGGGAGAGCCTTTGAGGGTCTGTGGGTCCCTTGAGGGCCGGGTGGTTCTTGGGAGCTTGGGGGGGACCTTTGAGGACCGGGCCCTTCCTTCGGGGTTGGGGTGGTGGGGATCGGAACCCTTTGGGGTTGGGGTAGAGGACCTCACGACACTGTTCAATGGAACTTGTGTATTATAACGACCACAGAGTTTCACCCTCAAATCCTCTTCTAAAATCTTCAAAAATCATCTTTTAAAATGTCTCTAACTGTTTCGCTGAAATAATTCCCTAAAATAATAATTTGTTCTGAAAAGATATAATAAAGCCTTAAAAAAGTATTAAAATGGTGGCTCAGGAGCCATTGGGGCGCTGGGGGGCCCTTTGGGAGCCGGAGAACCTTTTAGGACCGGGGGCTTCCTTCGGGGTTGGGTAGGGGGATCGGAACCGTTTGGGGTTGGGTGTAGAGGACCTCACGACACTGTTCAAATGGAACTTGTGTATTATAACGACCACGGAGTTTCACCCTCAAATCCTCTTCTAAAATCATCTTTTAAATCATCTTTTAAAATGTCTCTAACTGTTTCGCCGAAATAATTCCATAAAATGTCTAAAACGGTTTCGCCCAAATAATCCCTAAACGTAAATTTCTGTGTGTTCCTTTTGTTTTTGGCATCTCTGCGATGACACATTTCAAATTGCTAAGAAACCTGATTCCCACGCTAAAAACAATTCATCGCTAAGATGTTTCTTGGAGAATTGTTTCCATGGCGTTTGGTTATTAATATCTTTTGGAGTTCGACCAAAAGGTTGTTTCCGAGGCAAAGACATTAATGAATTGGATCTATTCCTGGAGAATCATTTCTAGTCGAAAATTTTAAAGTCTGACAGATGATGTCATTGGTTGATTGATCTGTCAAGAAAGGGGAATTAATTTGTTGTTTCTAAGGGGAATTATTGATTCACGATAGGGGAATTGAGGTCGACAGCACAGGTGTTCCAAATTCCTGGAAACTCATAACATTTGCCTCGAGCAACAACAACAACATGATGGAAGTGTCATTGACCTGCCCCCATTAGACTCAATAATCCATCAAAGTGAGAAAGTTCCTGTTTTTCCATTCTCACTGACAAAAACCATAAAACATACATAAATGTGAGAAAGTTCCTGTTTTTTTTTTTTCAAATTGTCACTGACAAAAAAACCATAAAAACATCCATAAATTACTGTTGACATCCATGAAAAACATCAAATAAATTGACCTACACACATAACCATCCATAGAAACATCCATAAAAGTGACAAAATTCCTGTTTTTTTTTTTTTTTTTTTTTTTTTTTTTTTTTTTTTTTTTTTTTTTTTCATTCTCACTGACGACAAACAGACATAAATTATGTAAAAAAAAAGTTGTAGGTGGCAGCAGGGATGAGTGATCGGAATTATAGGGTCATCTCTACTTATATTGCAATGGTATTAAGGAAAAAAAACTCGGGGAATATTTAGGGGGAAAAAATTCCTTGGTCCTAAACTAAAAAAAAAATATGTGAATGCACAGGATTTACCTGCAATATAAGAGACAAGATAAGATTTTATTTATAAGAAATTGCTATTACAAGCCCAGGAGGGTCAAATTCACACCTACAGTCAAAAGACACATAAAAAAACAAATATAAGTAAGAAATTTTTTTTTTTTTTTATCAAAATCTCAAAAAGGATACAAAATATGAAAACTCGCAAAATTACGAAGGAATAGGCTAAAAAAGGCAATTTTATCTTGTGAATAAAACCTATAAAACACTACAAAAGGAAGAACCGAAGCTACAAATTTGCATATGAAAAAATAGACAATTGTAAGATAAAAAAAGGGGAGACTCACTTACTTAATCTGTTTACTATATACCGGACGAAATTTCTTGTATATCTTTGAGCAGACAATTTGATGAGGGGGGGGGGGTAAGATGAGGATTTTTGTTGACACAGATCGAGAGAGGCAAGTTCGATGGGAAAAAAAGTGGGCGTTGTTGAAAGAAGGGCGTTGCTGGCAAAGTACAAATTTTGTTCTCCTTTCTTAGAGGATGACCTGATTGGCTTTCCAATCAGGATTGGGTTTCCGAAATGAGATACTCACTTTATACTCACTAAAATTCTTAGGCATTTTTTGTGGACTGCGTCCATCCTTTCTGACAATTAATAAGAAATACAAGAATGCCAAATCGGACAGACGTAGTCACGGATTGGGCGTATAAATGAAAGGTAAACTCTCAACTAATGCGGTTTAGGAAATTTTTTATTATTTAAGAAGATAAGGAGGGAAAACATGATTACGCGTTTTCTCGAAAGATATGTTAAATATGATAGTCCCATTTCAAGTCGCTTGAGATGGTAACACCCAGTAATTTCATAGTAGTAACTGTCATTTCAAGGGGGCATAGGAAAGGTAATAGAAGAAGAAGCCTTAAGGACATCAATTGCCAAAATATTCGTAATTGGCTATATTTCAGGAACGACTATGTTTATTAAGCTACAGCTTGCAAGGCAAGCTGAGGAGGACCTAAAATTAAATTAAAGGACACAATGTTCAAACAGGTTGCCAAAAGGGCATACCTACAATATCTCAGGAACGGCTTAAGGTATTAAGTTAAAAATCTATGGCAAGTTGAGGAAGATATTGAACTAATCCAAAAGCTTTTATGTGTATCCTTGTTGTCAAAAGGGCGTATCTGCCATATCTCACGAACGGATAACGGTATAGAGTTGAAACTTCCAGGGTACGCTGAGGAGGGTAGGCAAGTAATTGAAAAGACATCATGATCAAACAAAGTGTCAGAAGGGTGTACTTTCAGTACTGTAGAACAGCCAAGGTTACCATATCAAAACTTTCATGGAGTGTTGAGAAGCATGATGGAATAAATTCAATGAAAATATCTGTATCCAGTTTGTGGAAAGGGCATATTTTCAATATCTCAGGAGTAGTAGAGTATAAAGTTGAAAGTTTCAGGAAATACTATGAGGGATGTTCATGTAACTCAAAAGACACTGCATGGATCCTGGTCGCGAAAAAAACATGTATCAAATACATGTATCAATTACATAAACTTAGCTTATTACATAAATTCAGTAGAATCTTTCAGAGAATATTAGGGGGCAGGCTGTTAAATTAAATCGTCAGATACTAAGTGCAAAGGGTGAATCTAAAAATGCTCAAAAATGGCTAATAGCAGTAAGTAAAAAAATTTTTCACAAAATGTTAAGTGGGATATTGGACAAAATTAAAAGACTCTAAATGCATCTAGGTTATCTCAGGAATGGTTTAGGGCATTGACCTGAAGATTAGAGGGATATTTGAAGTGAATGTTAAAGTAAATAAAAAAAAAAACTATGTGAATCCTGGTTGAAAAAAATGCATATCTGCAATATCTCAGGAACAGCTAATGGTATTGGGTTGAAATTTTTAGGGTATAGTGACTTGGACCAAAAGGCATGGTGAGTATCCAGGTTTTGAAAGGGTATATCCACGAATTCCTAGAAACGTCTGAGCGTCATAAATCGAGGTTTTAGGGAACGGCTAATGGCATTAGTTACAGAGTTCAAGGAATGTTGAGGGTGATTTTTAATAGAATGAAAAGGCACTATGTCTGCATCCAGGTTGTCGAAAGCGCGTACAAGCGATATCTTAAAAAACGGCTAGAAGTATGAAGTTGAAACTTTCAGGGAGAGCTGCGGGGGATATTGTACCAGATTAAAAGACAATGTATGTATCTAGGTTGCTAAAAGAATAACATTTGTAATATCTCAATAATGGCTAAAGATATCAAATTAAAACTACCGCGGATGGTTGAGGGTTGTCTTTAACTAAATTGAAAGACACTATATCCTTCCACGTTGCTTTAAAGTTAAATATAAGATATTTTAGGATTGACTAAGGGTATCAGGGATCGGCCGCAATGAGGGCCCGAAAAAAGTGACTCTAGTTACTTGAGGACACCAAAAAAGTGACAAAAGTGACTGATCAGAAAACGTCAGAGCATAGTCAGATGATTACAAGGATCAAAATTATTACCGTAAGATCATCACAGGCCTATGAGAGCCCGAGAAGTTACGGACAGAAAGGCTGAAATCCTTATTTTTTTTCTTCAAGTGATTGTATTTACTTATACAAAACGATAACTTCGGTAAATGTGCGACTTCAATTATGGGACTAAGAACGAAAATTGATTTATTGAAAAACAAGCGTCCGCCACGACTAGGTATAAGCAAGCAAAAACACTGGATATTATGTCATCACTTCTTTGACTTTTTCGGATTTCCTCTTCAGAGCAAGTACTTCAACCGATTCAGCATCATCTAACCTTTCCCTTTCTTCGGAGCGAGCTGGTAATGCTGCTTCCAGCATACTTTGAGCAAGACCAATGTTCAGGAAGTCCTTCACTTCCACAGCTTTCTTCAACCGTTCCCCTGCCTCTCTCAGAAGGGTATCGCCTATTTTCTTTTGCTTAACCATCTCTTTTTTCGTACAACGTCTGACTCTATGTCCGCTACTTTCTGCTTCTTCCACGCCATCTCCTGGATTTCTTGCTCAGCATCTTCCTTCTCAGCTTCAAGCTTCTCTCTCTCTGATTCTTCCTGTCTTCGTTCAATAAGGAATAGTTCATAGCTGGCTATAGCTGATCTAGCCAGACACAAGCAGCTTCTTTGTGATCAGCACACGATCTGGTCTGTTTTCATAGTCGCGGAGTGCATTCGCAGCAAAAGCCTTAGTATTCAGTGTCCGCTCTTCTGTACACGCTTGAAGGCCAGTCATCAGCAGAGCTGACCAAGAAAATCCTCTCTCTAAGTCTGCACTTCTATGACAGTGTGACAGAGCTGCCTGGACGATCTGACCTAAGGTCTGATATTTGGTTTCACCAGATGGCATTTTCAGTTTCAGGAACTTTTGCCTATAGCTGTAGATTCGAGTACTCTCCATGGTAGCGGCACAGAATCTGACTGTATTAACAACCATTCTCCTTGGACTTGCTCGATGTCCTTTTCAAATGGAGGTTCTCTCGCGATGTGGAAGATATCACTGCAACTCATTCTTGGGCACAATCTGGACTGGAAGGGCTTAGGCAAGCAAGGCTTCGGACTCGTTTTTCACAGGGCATTTTGTCAGCAGGTACTGTACAGCAGCTTTGATAAGCTTTTTAATTCTAAGGAAAAAAAAATCTTGTCTTTCAGAATAACGAATCCAATCTAAGAATCCAGAATCTAAGAGTCCAGGGCAGCCAGGACCCTTTTATTACACAAGGGTTGCTGTATGTAAACATCTGCAATACTAACTAAGCCTTCAAAACCACCGAGGATCCAGAGATTGACATCATCAGCCGGCACAATCTACCCCAAAGGAACTGTGCATAACCGTCTTAGCTCAAAGTGTACCACATGAATTAACGGCTACTGTCGTTTAAATACACCGGTAAAAGCGGTGAAAGTTGCTGCAGAGCTTACAATAAGCTCAATTTCAGCTTTCATTGTTTGCTTTTTTAGCCATTTTACAATTTTCAAATATTTTGCAGTTGACTTCAGGTACTCCAGACAATTTTAATTTGGCACGAATACTAGAAAATTTTCTATCAATGCAGGCCACTGTTCCGTCAAGCGGCTTGTTGCTTCCCCTATGGTGAGCCATCTCGTGGGGAAGTGCTTCATAAACTTACGCTGAGGAACTAACTTTCCGTTGGCACTGGTTGAAATCGTCAGAACGAGCTGGCCCTCCCGTGAAAAAAATGGTAAACAGCGATGATTATATCAGAGCACTCCTCCCGAGTTCTTGCAGCCCTTTCAGGAATGCATTATTCAATGCATGAATGTTCCAGGTTCCCATATTCAATAGGCCTTTTGAATACCTTTTTTTTTTCTTTTCTGAGTCTGCGATGGGCCAGACTTTCTTAATGATAGATAGGCCATCACTTGCAAGGCAATCTCTCAAGTGAAAGTTCTTCATCTTCAACACTCTGCAGGATTTTTTTACTCAGATCTTTACTGGTTGCATGTCCCACATAATATGTCCGGAGATACCGACTAGCAACTTGTTTTCTGCTCTTTTGACCAGTATTGAACTCTTATTTGGAGCTCCTCTACCTCAACATTGTTCGTTGTTTCATCATATTTCAGCACAAAGTCAGATTTCTGGATGTCTTCGACTAGAATTTCTCGAAAGTACGGATAAATAGCCTCCGTCAACAAGCATGTCATTTTTTTAGCATTTAACTACAAATCTTCTGGTACAGTATCAGGGAACATTGTTCGGAACACCTCGTTAATATGATCACATGAAGCTGCAGCAAAAGAACTAGCAATAGTCTTTAAAACCCAAACTATCTCCACCCTTGACGCTGCATTCTGCGTGCGGAGCATTTCCAGATTCTTTTCATGGTACGCTATCGTCACTCTGTGAGTTTGGGTGGTTTCCAGTTGAAACTGATGTAGCGAGTCTCAACTGAAGCTGGTTTAACATGACAGAAGCATTATTTTTGTCATCTTGTGCGGCTGCATGTTGAAGAAGGGCCTGGAACCTTTTCTGGCAGCTGAGTGTCTTTTTACAAACTTTACAATAGAACGAGCTGTCACTCTCTTTTGTGTACCACTCTTTCACTTTATGCCCAGCACCGTCTTCCCTACTGAGCCATCTCTCTAAAAATTTTGTTTTGCCCATTATTTTACAGCGACCTGAATTTAACAATCGGTTTTAGGACGGAGTTTGAAAACATATAAAGCTAATACAAAAACAAACTGACAAAACGAATGAAAACACGAATTTAAATTTACATTTTGACGTCCTCAGACTTGTGAGCATGCATGCCTTTAACAGGAAAGGGTCTAAAATCAAAGAAGCATGGCTAACATTTTAAAACATACAGAAGGAATCTCATTCACAATAGGTGAATGAAGCCCAATCATTCATCACTAAACAAAAGTTCACAACAAATCAAGCTAATCAACTTAGTTGAATAAAGGATCAAGATAAATTGCCCTACTAACGAGTACACGACTTTTCAGAAAAGGATGCATTACCGTACACCATTATTTAATCTGAAGCCTCCTCAATCAATAATAACTGCGAGACAATTGGTCATCTTCGGGGCAAAATTTTAGTTTGGTGCCACAAAATGGCAGAAGAAACCACCTTCCTGTGGCATAATTTTTGCAACATGTAAAGGGCAATAGAACTTACAATATCATAGGCAGCGCGATCGCGCTGCCTAAGTAAAGAACAATGCCGGCACAATGTATTATTATTTTTCCTCCATACCCGGGCACTTCGTATCGAAGGGGTTGCCGTAGTGTACCATGTACAATGTTTACTTTAAAATATGAAAATTTTACTTTATTCTAAATATATTTTCGATGTAGATTAAACCTTAATTAAGTTTGAAATTCCGTTTCAAACTCCCATTTATAAATCAGCCAAATATCCCTTCGAAAAGCACCAAATAAGAGATGATTAAATTCGAAGAATTCCAAAAGGTACTTTTGTTGTACTCTGTAGAGATTCGCATTCTTTGTTCTACAAAACAAAAGGCTCTTGAACATTTTAGACGCTATTGACAGATTTCAAAGGCGAAAAAAAACTACGGGCTTTTTACAAGCATAATGCTAATGAGATGGATTGGAATTTCACAAAAGTATTAGACAGACAGAGTAGGACATTGTCTAAAACTTAGTTTGAAGTTTTTATTAGAAATGTGGGTATTTAGTGATTAATATTGCGAAAAAACTATTGGGTAGTTTTGGCTGCATAATGTTTGATTTTGTCAGCATAAGAGTAAAGTGACGGGCCCTCCGAAAGGAGATGGGCCAATTGGAAAATAGTAATTATTGCTCAGAAGCAGAGTTCACCGCTATATAGTAGTGAAGAAGTGTTTTTTAGGGGATTATGTTAATATCATTCCTGCATGAACATTCTTGTATTTGATTCATGTACTTTTGAAGTTCGATGCTGTATGGTTAATCATGTAAGTCTATTAAACCTATTACTTTTCTAATTTTTACAGTTTCATTTTATATGTACTTAACTAGCTTTCAAGAGTAGTCATCTAGTTCGTATGTTATCCATTGTTACGCTCCCGAGGAATCTGATAACTATACTAGAATGATTATGGAGCTTATTTGATTAGCCCTTATTTCAAACTCCCCCATAACATTTGGCAGAGCCAAGAGGCAATATCCGACACGGTCGTAATTTTGAATTGAAGTCTCTCTGACCAAGTTGGTCACTTCACAAGAAAGTCAAATTCATTAGTTAACTTATTTTATTTCTCCCAGTAGGGGGTGGCACGGTCCATAACGCACAGTAAACGCACAGATAACGCCACGGCCAACGCCACAGATGGTGCGGCCTTAAACTCGGATGAAGTGTACGAACTAGTTAGGCTACAGATTTCTCAATTTCAAATCTAAAATATTTACTAGATACAGACTTATAACAAAATTTTTATTATTATATATGTCTAAGCCTATTACCGCTAAGCTACAGTAGGGACACCCTTTTAAATATCTCATAATAGATAATAGCATTTCCCAAATAGGTTAAGTAAAAGTGATTTATTTAAGTGTATAATTTTACGAATTAAACAAAAAAAACGCAGGGATGGCGAAAAGCTAAATGCATTATTAATTGCGCAAAAATTAGTCACAAAAAGTGTGGAAATAACCAAGTCTATTCCGCAATATGACGGACAAACGGACGTGGATGAATTTAATATACAACTAGCACAATTCGTAGAGTTAACTAGAACTGACCTGAAAACTTTAATAAGTATGCTTCTTTTAAGGCTAAGAGGGCAGGCATTAACTTTTGTAAAACAGATTGAAAAAACCGTCGGAGAAGATAATAACTTGCCAATAAACACAATAGAAAAACTATTAACAGCATTTAAAAGACAGGTTTTGTTGAGACAAGCTCAACAAACAAGCTAAAGCATGGAACAATAAGCTTCGATCATACACAGAACGTACAAGAATATCTGCATAACATACGAATCTCAGTAGAAGCCAAGTATGGCAAAGGCTCAGGAGATTTATACGAAAAAATTATACTAAATGCATTTTTACAAGGCCTTCCTCCAAAATTATATAGGATGGTAATTCCAAAAAATATCCAAACACTTGATCTTGCAGTTAAGGAAGTAGGGCGAATGATTGAAATTGATACAATTGTAGCGAATCATAGTAAGACAAAAATAAATAACATAAGCGAATCAAAAACAAACCTAACCTCCAAGGGTGATCAAGAATACTAAAATTTCTTTTCAAGGGATAGATCCCCATTGCTGCAAAGAACCAGAATACAAGAGACTGCCAGGCAAAAAACAGTACGTTTTCAGCCTATAAAACCAAACATTTACGAAAGTAACCCAGTAATAAGATGTTACAACTGTAATTGCGTTGGACATATCGCGAAAGAATATCGTTTTAGAAATAAAATGACGACATCATTTAATGTGAAACCACCAGAAATACACGATATTACGGAACTGATTTGTTCGGGAGAACAAATTTTCCTAGCAGGGGCGCACAAGGGTACACTCAGGACGCAACATTCCCACAATACCCTCAAGTCCGCCAAACAGCACCTAATAATGTATACCGACAGAACTCGTATAACTCTCTCCCCAGTAGACAAAATAATTATCGGCCGACGGGAAACGCAAATTTTTCAAATCGACGCCAAATAGTTTAACTGGCCCACGAGAAATGAAAATTTCTCGAGCCGACGGCACTTGCAGCCAGCACCAACAGCCGGCACTACTGCCAGAAATACAAATTATCGCAATAATACGTGGCAAAGGAGGACAGATGTGAATCAATTAGATGTGCCTATGGAGCCTCACGTATCTGAACCTCCGTCGCAAGCACCTATGTATGAAATAAATTCCCAGGGAAATGCATCAGGCCCCTCAGAAGAATAAACTGGACCCAGAAGGGGCCTCAAATATTTTACAGGTCCAAGCCCATAGTAGTACCGTCCTTCAGTGATAATAATAATAAGTTACCCATATTTAATGATTTTTGTGTGGCAAATGTCTACTTTAAAGCTTTAGTTTACAGTGGTGCAACAGTTAACATTATAAGCTCAGGCATATTTAATATATTGCCTCCGCATATCAAGCGACAGAAAAATGTCAATAATCCAAACTTAACTAGTGTAACAGGGCACAAGTTGAACGCAAAAGGTTCAATTCGCCTTGACGTGAAAAGGGATAATAGAGTTTTCCCGACAAATTTTATAATATGCAACAATTTTCCGTATGAAGCCATCATAGGCGCAAATTTTTTAAGGACAAATAAAATATTGTTAGACGTAGCAAACGAAAGGCTTGTCTACCCGGCTAAGCCAGGGGAAGGAACCTCTATCTTAAGAAATGTTAATCGAAGTTATAAAGAAAATGTAAGAGTTAATAAAATTTCCGACGGTATAGTGCCACAATCCTTTGAACCTTATGTCTCGCTACAAAGAGGACGGGACATAACTAGAAATCCATTTGCTTATTCCGTGCGATATCGAAAAAATGAAGTAAATATAGATAATAAGTGGATTGAATCTGCAAAAATAAAAAATAGGAGATATGCGACAGTATAGGTCAAAATAAATCAAAGAGATAGTGGAATTGTGGAAACAAGTAGGGAACCCCAATGTAGTTCAGGCGCAGCCAATGTTATTGTCGGATAGTACTAGTCTAAACTCAATAAACAATGAAAATAAGAAAAGTATTATGGATTTGTAATACGGAAAACAAAAATTCCTCCCAGGACAATGCAAAGGATCCAAATATCACAAATGATTGAACCGGTGGATAGCAAATCCGAAATATGGTTTGCCACCCCGTCAAAGGAAATTCCCGAAAATTTGTCATGTGAGGAACAAATTATATCTTATGACAAAGGAGAAGGTTTCATTTGGGTGACGAATAACCATGAAAATGATACAATTACAATAAAAAAAGGAACAATGTTTGGTTCAAATCCAGATTATTTCAGAAATGATTTAAATAAGTGGGAAAATTCCAAAAGAAACCTAGTTAATGGCATTAAAACCTCAATTAACAAATACCCCCTAACTAAACCGCAATTTTTAAACAAGTTCAATATGGATCATATTACTGACTGAGAACTCAAAAAGAAATTATGTGAATTATTGTGGAATTTTAAAGATGTATTTTCCGGGTCTGAAGATGATATAGGATTGATACCGTTCTATGAACATTCAATTTAACGACCGGCAACCCTGTCGCGAAACAGCCGTATCGTGTACCGTATAAACACAGAGAATGGTTAAAAAATAAAATTCATGAGTTAAAAAAAATGAGAGATTATACGCCCTAGCATAAGTCCGTATTCAGCTCCAGTGATTTTAGTCCCAAAAAAGAATGTTGATATGAGACTTGTGGTCGATTATAGAGCTCTCAACAAGCAAGTAGTGAGTGACAAATTTCCCTTGCCAAGAATAGACGAGATTCTTGACTCTATTTCAAGCAAAAATAAAATTTTTACTTTTTTGGACCTCACCCAAGGCTACCACCAAGTGAATATAGCCGAAAAAGATGTCTATAAAACTGCATTTTGTACAAGCGAATGTGGTTCATATGAATATTTGAGAGTACCATTCGGACTTAAAACGAGTTCAAGCGCGTTATGTAGACCCTTATTGTATTTATTAAGAGGATTAAAGAATATCATTCATTTCGTTGATGATGTTATATGCGTGGGAGAAAATGTGGAACAACACTTAGCAGCATTAGCTAAAGTGTTTTTGAAAAATTCAGAGAGGGCAATTTGAAATGCCAGCCGGAAAAGTTAATCTATTACAACCAAAAATTAAATTTTTAGGAATGGTAGTGACGCAAGGAGAGATATCCCCAGACCCAGATAAAATAAAATGTGTTGAGAACCTCAAACCCCCTAGAACTATGAAAGAATTAAGAGGAATTTTAGGCCTTACTGGTTACTTTAGAAAATTTGTACGAAATTATGCCCAAATTGCGAAACCCCTCACGGAATTAACCAAAGGGAACTCCCAAAATGTTGCCTGGTCCCAGGAAGCCCAAACTTCCTTAGACCGTCTCAAAAAGGCACTCACCTCGGAACCCATACTAGCACTCCCAGATTTCGAGAACGGAGGGTTCATAGTTACGACTGATGCCAGTTCAAAGGGCATCGGCGCTATCCTTTCACAAATAATCCCAGTAGAAAACCCCAATTCTCTAGAGGAAGCGTCTAAACAAAAAGTATTAGAAAAGGATATATGTTATTCAAGCAGAACCTTAACAAAAGGCGAAAGTAATTATTCTGCCACTAATTTGGAGTTATTATCTATAATTTACCATTTGGATAAGTTTAGACATTATTTGGTTGGTAGAAAATTTATACTACGCTCAGACCATAAAAGCTTGCAGTACCTGCACACATTTAAAAACCAAACGGGAATTCTAGCTAGATGGATTATGAAAATCCAAGATCTTGATTATGATTTTGAATCTTTAAAAGGCAAACAAAACGCAGCATGCGATTTATTGAGTAGGTTTCCGGAAGATGTACCGTCGGAAACCGAACGGAAGGGAGTTAATGCTATTAACACCAAGATTAAAAGTAAGAAAAACAAAATTAAAGACTCAGTGAAAGGAAATAAGTTAATTACTGTCCTTTGTCTTTAGAAAATATAAAAAGAAATCAAGAAAAAGATGAGATGTGTTTAGCACTTATTTAATTATTTTGTGAATGATGATATGTTACCAGATAAATTCAAAACCCTTAGAAAAGAAATAGATAATTTTTACTATGATTTCGATGAAGGAATATTATGTAGAATCGTAACCACTGAGGCAAATAGAAACAAAACTTCAATAATACCTGTATTACCCCAAAAATTAATAATACCTGCTTTTGAATATTTTCATTCGGATATTGGTGGATATTTGGGGACAACAAAAACTTTCCATAAATTAAAACAATATTTCTATGTGCCATCGGCATTAACAAAACTTAAAGAATTCGTCAGTGCATGTGAAGAGTGTAACTTAAGGAAGGATCCCCAAGCTTACCCTAACCCCCTATGGGACGAGTTCCGGTAGCGAGATTCCCCTTCGATATCGTCTTGTTTGACCTATATGGAACTAGTGGAGGTTTACCTGTTTCTAACAGGGGCCATACTTGTATTCTTTCGGTCATAGATCACTTTTTCTGGATTTACCTTTGCAAAAGCTTTAAAAAACCAAGGCGCTTATGCCACGAGTAAGGCGTTAGCGAAATTATTTTAAAATTCGGCATCCCACACAAGGTCATAAGTGACAACGGGAGTAATTTCTTTCAAAAGTAACAAAAGACCTAATGAATTTCTCAACATAGAAAAATTAGTAACATCTCCTTACCATCCACAAGCTAATGGAAAAATAGAGAATAGGCATAAAATATTTTCAAATGTATTAAGTATTTATACAAAAGACAACAGAAATGATTTGGACCTATTTTAACCTTATTTAACGAATGTAATTAACACTGCCTATTCAGAAACAACTAAAGACAATCCTTTTTACTTACTTTTTGGTCGCGATTTTAGAATCCCATATTATGAAATTATCGAGTCCTGGCAATATTACAATAACTCAGAAGATTATAAACAAGAATTCATAAATAGGATGAGAAAAACTTATAAAATAGTAAGACAAGAGTTGGAAAAATGTAAAATAAATCAAGAGCTAAGAAACCTACCCAAAGTCAAAGGAAACATAAATTTTAAGATAGGAGACTGTGTCTACCTAAAAAATGAAGCAAAAACGGAAGGCAACAAACTTTCTAATAAATATTCCGGACCGTACAGAATAGTCAAAAAGTATGATAACGATTTTACATTCAAAATGGTGAACCCCGATAATGGAAGAACCTATAAGGCACATGTTAGCCGAATAAAAAGAGCCAAATTTCCGGAAAAATGTGTATCGCGTCCCTCATCCACTGAGTCATCAGACGCAGAAGATGAACGCCCTAAGTCAAGATTAGCAGAGTTAAAACCCTTCAATTTCAAACAAGATTATTTCGAAAATGAAAGTGATCAAGAGAACTTTGAAGAATTCTTAGCTATGAAAAACCTAGTTATTCCAAAAAGAAAATCCCTAGTACCATTGAGAATAAAAACGCAAAAAACCCCAAAAAGTTCATCGTCAGAGAGTGCAGGAGAACTAGACTATACGATATCTCCTAAAACACAATTTTTCCCTGATAAAATTTCGACTCCTTGTCCCCCCAAAAGATTTCCAGACGATATGGTTTCCCCCGCCACACCAATAGAGACCCCTGTCACTACAGGAGGAATTGAACAGAGCAGTAGAAACCCCGGGTATCATTGTAAAGAGAACTTCTCCTAAAGACTCAATTAGGACAAATCTGCGAGAAGCGATGGATTTAATAAATTTCCCCATAAAAACTAGGCAAAGTACATTGCCTTGGACTCAAACCCCAAGGACTCCCAGAAAGGACAGTATCATAATATAACCGTATCCAAAGTCAAACCCAAACAATGGACTTCATGGAGGGAAACACTAATGCAAAGAATGCCCCATCCCCCTGAAGACATGGCACTTAAACAATGGAGAAACCCGCAAAAACTTTTGATTCTTCCCAGAGTTCTCAAGAATCTTTCAAATCTCCCAAGTTGAAAGCGCAAAGCGAGGAATTAGAGAATAAACCCTCTACCTCCAGAGGAGTAGAAATTTACGAAGGAAGGGCAGGTGATACCTCAAGAACACGAAGCGCCACCTCCAAAAGTTCTAATGTGGAATCATCGGAATCCAGTCCCGAGGAGTCTGACGACGAATCAGACCATATGATAACCAAAGAAATAGGGAAATCGAAACCTACTTCAGCGGCCGCACACGCAAAAGAAACAAAATTGAAAGGGAAAGAATTTTTGAAAAAACAATATAAGAAATTTGACCTCATATCACTAGCCAAACCTAAAAGAAAAAACCACAAGAAACAGAAGAAAAAGTAACGACACAGTCAGGAAGAACGGTTTAAAAAACCTGACAGATGGAAATACCCCTAATTAATGTAAAGTCAATATACCCAGTTTTGTTAAGATTACGCCCCCAACAAACCAAACGCGTGCTTGTCCTCGGATTTTCTATGAGAAAATTAACCCATGTCCTAACCTATATGAATATCATCCAAACCAAGAAATTACCAGTATAGGAGTGTCTAATTGTAGACAAAAATATTTTTCAGATATATAAAATGGCAACAGAATCAAAGCCCATACGTAAAGCGATAATAGATACGGAGTTTATTACAATAATGAATGCGAAGGAGAACATTACATATTCGGCAGCCATGGTAGTCGTGGACGAACAAGGAAAAGAGATATATGCAAATGAATGGGATTTAACCTACAACCTTAAAGGGCATGCACCCCACACTTATAAGTATGGATTAGCACTCGCGAATACCCCTAAATATCGCCCAGCTAGAGGGGAAGTTAAAACAAGATATACGAAAAGAAGCGCAAAACAACTTGGTTGTTTGCAGTTATTAATAAGACGTTTGGAAAAGAATCTTAATATTAGATATTTCTATTTCAAAGGACCCACTCAAACAGACCTTTTACTCCTTGACAAATGTAGAGCTCCAAAAATTTGCTATAATTTAGAGAAGAATCCCCAATGTGTTAAGTACAAAGGCATACATCATCCCCTATCAGAAATTCAATACTACAAACAATTTTTATTTGACCCGGAATCTGAGGAATACAAATGCCTAGGTAGTAAACTATTTCTGAAACGTATGAAAACACACCAAAGAAAAAGAGACGCATATAAAGATAATAGTAAGAAAATTAAAAGAAGAGTCTAAACTATAAATTTAACAAAAAAAAAAACACAAACAACAATAATCATCACAGAAACCCCAATGTAAGAATTATTGTAGGTTCACCCGCAAAGTATTATTCATTAAAACTAAAATCGAAAACTTCTAGATATACGCTGACTTCTGACGATTGCTCATGTGTACAGCCTTCACCGAACCAACATAAAACGGAACTAACGATTTCGCCAGTCTTTTCGTCGGAAAATCAGAAAGAGATAACCTGCTTGGAATGTTACTAACCCCTTTAGGTAGATAATTAATTTATTAAGAACATGAAGAAATTTTCTAGTTGCCCGCAATTAAATACACCACAATTAGTGTCAGAAACTGCACAACATATTTATCCACAGCGCCTCGCGTATAAAAAATGTCATAGCCTAAATAATGTAGATAAGTTATTAAACGAATATGCATTAATAAGAGTAGTAGAAGAATTAGACTTTGTCACGTTACATTTCCTTCTAAAACCACCTAGAAATTCCCTAGAGGACAGAGTAATCTTAAGAATAAGCAAGTTTAGTATACTGTAATTTCATTCCAAGCATAAGGCCCAAAACAATAGAAAGAACCAGATTGGCGGCTAATATGACATTTAGAACTCTCTTACATAAGATCCCAATGTGGAAATATCCCCTAATTGCTGAATTTATCACAGAAAATCTGTGGCAAACCCAAGGTGAGAATGGTATCGCGACAATATGGCCACTTAAATTTTTCACATTACTAATCGATCGAGGGTATAACTTACTAAATGGAGGAAAATTCCTCACAAGTTTGTATAAAAATTGCTGGAATTTTGACGGCGTAAACCCCGAAATAAAATCCAATACATTGGAAGTTACCGCGCGAGATTATAATGACATAAAGAAGATCGCACTAAATCTTTTCGAAGAAGATGAAATTTTGGATCCAAAGTATTTCCCAATTTCGATATTATTGTACGTGAACAAAAATGGTGTAATGCGTCGCATATACAATTAATTTTTAGAGTAGTAAAAGTTATAAATAATCCTCTTTCCCTAGCCGAACAATGTCGTAAGGTAATTCGTGAAAATATGAATCAGAGTAGCATAGCCAACACGTTGACTAACCTAGAACTCCCGAATGATCTGTTGGTCTATCTAATGCACATGGACACAAATGAAAATAACAAAAATAACATAGCATTTGAATTGAAATTTCAAACTACCGAAAGATACGGCAATCTTGAAATTAAATATAAATGAACATGGAAGGAATCATATTTATAAATAGAACTAAGGTGTCCTTTACGATAAGACATATCGTGAACCCCCCTGTTTTTTTAAAGTTTTTTTTTCTCTTGAAAATATATATAATGTAGATCTAATAAGTTAAGTAACTCGATGAATTAGTGTATATCCTATGATAAGTTAAACCATGCAACTACCTCAACGCTCTCGTGTAAAAGAATAATTTTAGCATTAATGCAGAGCCTAATGATTTTACTTATAATAATGTCAATAAAGTCCTTAAAAGATTGATAACAAAAATAGGCTACCAGTGTATTTTTGTGTATGTTAATTGCTTACTTATTTATGTGCCACTTACTAAATACAAAAAATTATACGCCACTCGGCAATTGTTAACTAAGTGTTTGAAGTATATCTCGACCAGTCATAACAGTATATAATCACTAGAGTAGAGATAGAATTTCCATAACATTTCTAATTTTAAGATGTCGTCACCAACAAAAAACTGTACTATGCTTATAAACCAGTCTTGTTCAGTCGATGATTTAAAATAGTTCAAAAATTAAATCAACAAAAAAAATTTATCATAAGATGGCCCAATAAAAAAAAAAAAAAAAAAAAAAAAAAAAAAAAATGTCTTAACAAAAAAAAGAAGAACAAATAAAATCAACTTTCCAAAAATAGATAAAATTAATAACAGATTAATTTTAGAAACAAGAAAAAAGATGAGGCTTAAGAACATCATCATAATCCTCGTTGTTCACGCAGCAGCCCAAGATATTGTAAAACATGGAGTAATATTTAAACATGAAAATTCGCTTCTAGCAAGCCATAATGCATGGAAAATCTTTATGAAATTGGATCCCAAACCATTTGAAACCTTATTTCAACAAGTGACGAGACTGGAGAAAAATACAAATGAACTCAAGGAATCCATATTTCAATTCCTAAGATCAGATAAAGGATTACAGGCCAGTAAAATGATGCATAGTAAGGACAACAAAGAATTCCAAGTTCCAACTATCCCAAAACTAAAATCAAAATTCATAATAAATGATTTTGACAAAAAAATGGCGGAAATAGACATGGCACTAGGAACCGGTAACAGAGAAAATAGACAAAAAAGGTCAACGAATAACGTTGAACGCTTATCGAAGGATCTTACTGCGATGAAAACCATAGTAAGTCCCAAACCATTGACTCCAAGGAAAGGAAAACTTTACGATGGAAATTACGCGATGTTAAATGAACTACCGAGCCTGTGGACTTTCCTCAAGGAATTATGGCAAAACCATGCTGAGAAAATTGTTACGAAGCAAATATTGTCTAAAACTCGCAAAAGAGAAAGATTACAGACAAATTATAAACCTAAAAGAATTGAAATTGTCAAATACACAGCAAGATAATGGGAACGAAAACCCTAACGAAGGGAAAGAAAAGACACAAAAGCAACCACGCCTGTTTATGGAACATCAATAAGAGAAATACAATCTTCAATGTCAGAAACTACGACGAACACAGTCCCAGAAATGAGCACACTTAGTAAGCATTCACCTAAAAATTTGACCACACTGACTTATCTAAAACCAACAATAATAACAAAATGGACTTGGTCTGAAGGGCCCACGTTTACGCGCACCCAGCCGAAGTTCATATTTACTATAGGCCTAAGGGCAAGGACCCCAGTAAGACATACCGAGACACAAACAATAAAAGTACTAGCGGTTAAACCAAAAGAAAAGAAAAATAATTATGAGAAAGAGGAAGAAAATGACTACGTACACAAGAAGTGTTGGACCATAGATGGCAAACGCACTTGCGCTAGATTGGCAATGGCCGACGAGCCAGCAAAAGAAGATATTGAACCATTACCTGATCTAAGCGAGAAAAACGCCCAAAAAGTGTCAACTCACCAAGCCTTTTTAATATTATACAGACAAAGATTACAAGCCTTGTTTGAACTATTTAATACAGAAATACAAAAATTAAAACAAAGTACGACGCGAATTTTTGAAGTATTTTTTCGAAGAAGCAAATATCGGAGATCGACAAGCCTAATTCCCATCATAGGAGAACTCGCCTCCCGCCTTTTTGGTTTAACAACGGAAGAAGACCTGAATATCCTAAGGGAAAACGTGAAAAGTTAAATAATGCAATGAACATAACGTTACATGTCCAGAAAATACAAGCAAGCATAGCTAACTACCAAAGAGATAAAGTAGAAATGATATCCAAGAAAATCTCAAAAACTGTAAATGTAATGAATTACTTAAGGAATGAAGTGGATCGTGTGGTGAAAGATTCGAGCCTTACCATGGCATCACTCGATATAATTACCATGTCATTACTAAATCTAGCAACAGATGTTAGCAAATTTGATTTCGCATTATTTGCCCTCACGGGAGGAACCTTGTCATACGACCTGGTAGACCCTTCCAACTTAAAAAGCATTTAGACGAAATTAAAACACACCTAACGTTTGGTTTACATTTACCTATAGAACCAGAAGTATCAAATTTATTCCTTTACTATACAAAGCTAAAAGTACACATCACGGAAATAAATGAACAATTATTCGCAGTAGTGACAATTCCATTGATAAACAAACAATCTATATACGACTTATACAAAATCTCGACCTTCCCTGCTAACATAAAGAGAACGAACTCATTTATGACTATCACACCTGAAGCTAACTATTTACTTGTTGATCAAGATGGACGAAAATATGCCCTAGCGAACCCCCAAGATTTAAAAGAGTGTGTGTCATTCAAAAACCTAGTTTGCCAACTTACGTTACCTATTTACAATGTCAAGTCTGGATCTTGTATGTTAGATATATTCTTAAAAGACACACAACAGGAAGAAATACCCAATTCGTGCGAAGCCTTAATAGGAAGTAATAAACGAGAGATATTCATACACCTTAGAAACGACCTTTGGTTATTTTCTGTTCCAAGAGAAACTGTTGGAACTTTATCTTGCTACAATAATACGGAGAAAATCGACCCAAGTTATAGGACCGAATTACTACTACAAGATGTGGGTACGATAACCATAAAACAAGGATGTCGACTTGTAACTAAAGGATCAACAGTTCAAACACCGTTAATTACAAGAGTACGAATATAATAAGTCCTAAAATAATCAATTTTAAGGCAATCAACCTGTCGTATACTATCCCAAAATATAGAGAGCGAGGAAATAAAAACCTCAATATGGTCAAAAATAGAAAAGAATAAAGGAACGTTGACACTTACAAAAATAAAAGAAGCATTAGATTCCCAGATCCCCCTTTTTACTAATGAAGACCAGAGATTAACGTACATAGATGAGAGATACGGATTATTCTCAACCAACTTTTTGTGGAACATACTACTGACTGTAAGTGTCGTATTCGCGATTTCCTTAACTATAAGAGCCTTACTGAATTTCAATTATGGAAGAATTTTGAGAATAAGAAGGCAAATCCCAAAGGAAGACCACGGGGAAGTGGCAGAAATGCAAAAGTTAAACCCAGAACCCCATGAAATCGCTTAAGCCAATAAAAAGGGAAGATACTAGAAGACGAGGGGGTATAGAGGTCTCCACTCGTCCTTAATATGTCCATCTCCCTCCATGTAGTATCGTTTACGTAAAACCGTGCGGCTATGACGCTGCAACATGCGTTTCTTATACAGCACGGACGTGCGTGAACAATGCAGGCATGAAATGTGTTGTAAAGTCAGACCTCAAATTTAATGATGTAGCGTAAAATTTGTTTTAACGATTATTATAAATCTATGTAAAAATAGTTAGATGTTAAAAGAAACTTACATAAAGTGTATTTAATAGTGTATGCTAAGGAGCATAATGAGAAACCTTGCTTCATAAAAATTAATCTCTTATATCATTATTATATCATGATAACCTAGAAGGAATTTCCATATTTTTGAAGTTCCAATGGAAGCCTCATAAGTGTTTCCACACATGTAATAAAAATGTCATTTCGTTAAAAATCAATGTGTGTATATAATAATGTCAGTGCATTTAAGTTGCCTTATAGAGTAAAATGTACCCAATTGATACATGACCTACTTGTGTCGTGACTACTCATCTTAAAGAACATGTGATTCTGCCGAGTTATTTTATTTCAGGAATTGGAACGGCATATCAAATACTAATCAGGCCAATGCATAAACCAGTGCAAGTATATCCCAGTAACACCTATTTTCATCACGCCTCGACCAACGAAGAGTACTCGCCATGAAGCCCAAGGAAATCTCATCCAAGCTCGGCCACACCAAATCACGGATGCATTTCGATCAAGGAAACGATGATCGTTCAACGAAGAATAATTTCTTCAACTACAAATCATAATGTATCAGGTAACAAGTCTCAGTACCCAGCACTTTATAAGCACAACAATCCGGAGAATTCAATTATCAAACATAAAATGTAAATGTATACATCATCCTTAACAATAAGATTGATGAACCCAATTTAACATACCTAACTTGTTGAAGAGCACAATTCAACAGAATTTTTACATGTCGACGATTCATATGTCAAAATCCCTTCGACCATTTCTCTATTATGAGACTACAAAGAAAATAGAAATACTACTGTAATTATTATGAGATAAATTTTGACAAGGACTTGGAGACTTGAATTGTTGGTTAAATTCAAGTTCGTTAAATGTTACAATAGCAATCACAGTGAATGACCCCTAAAGGACAATGTACTCCTACCACAAATCAAAGACAGTATTTTAAAGGAGTTACTAAAGTTTGATGTTGACCCACCCCAAATTTAAACATCATTCCCCTACGATTCACCAAGGAATCACCATATAAGTTAATGAAAACAAGCCATGCTCGAACAATTTCATCAACTACAATATTTAAGTGCACGAAGGAACAGTATTACACGACAATTACATTCTCTATGTAATCGAAGATAACCCAAAGACGATACGCTATATTCCGTTGTCTTCAAATAATCAACATTTCTATCATCAACATAATTCCAGTGCTCAAAACTATAACAACAAAGCACCTACAAGACATTTAAAAACAACAGGTGAGAACGAACCCTAAAGGCGAAATTCTACGCACCTGCAATCAGAAATTTAATAATTAGAAAAATCATTTTGTCTAAGATGAACGCATCTATAATGTGATACTAACCTGTGAAGAAACTATATATGAAGTATCTTTTCTGTTTCAACAATACTAGCGAAGGACCATAATTTACAGCAGAAAAAGCGAGTAAACTAAAGGACACGTATAGTGGTAAAATAGGTGTGAACTTATATTACGTTTTATTAACTTTGACAACTTAACAATATTGATATTACATTATTGATGTTTACATAACAAACAACCCCAGTGAAAGTGTTTCTATTACCAGTGAAAATGGTAATCTAATATTGTGTGTTATAAATTATTCATGTGTGTATTGTTATATGTTCAGGTAGAGTTATGTGTAATATCACAATGTTATTCGTATAATTTAGCATAAGATAGGAAACATAGTTATTCCGTAGCTAGCTTAAGATAGAAAAATATATAAAAGATGAACCTTGAAAAAAAAAAAGAAATTTTTAGTAGTAGTAGAATAAGATCAAGCTTACCAAATATTATTAATTATAGGAATTATCAGTGTTAGATATAGAAAAAACAAACCTTGGTGTATGTAGCTATCTTAGTCCGGTAAAGGAAACTTAGCAGACTATATGAATTAAAATAAGAAAAGTAATATAGAAAGAATTTTAATCGCTTCTGATTAAGATCAAATAGACTTATATTAATATAAAATCAGTTAAAATTGTATGAAACGATCAGTAGACAAATTTCAAAATATTTAAAACCTAAGAGCAAGCAAGTCATAATGACGGGACGTCATTCAAAAACGGGATGGGTGATATGTACCATGTACAATGTTTACTTTAAAATATGAAAATTTTACTTTATTCTAAATATATTTTCGATGTAGATTAAACCTTAATTAAGTTTGAAATTCCGTTTCAAACTCCCATTTACAAATCAGCAAATATCCCTTCGAAAAGCACCAAATAAGAGATGATTAAATTCGAAGAATTCCAAAAGGTACTTTTGTTGTACTCTGTAGAGATTCGCATTCTTTGTTCTACAAAACAAAAGGCTCTTGAACATTTTAGACGCTATTGACAGATTTCAAAGGCGAAAAAAAACTACGGGCTTTTTACAAGCATAATGCTAATGAGATGGATTGGAATTTCACAAAAGTATTAGACAGACAGAGTAGGACATTGTCTAAAACTTAGTTTGAAGTTTTTATTAGAAATGTGGGTATTTAGTGATTAATATTGCGAAAAAAACTATTGGGTAGTTTTGGCTGCATAATGTTTGATTTTGTCAGCATAAGAGTAAAGTGACGGGCCCTCCGAAAAGAGATGGGCCAATTGGAAAATAGTAATTATTGCTCAGAAGCAGAGTTCACGCTATATAGTAGTGAAGAAGTGTTTTTCAGGGGATTATGTTAATATCATTCCTGCATGAACATTCTTGTATTTGATTCATGTACTTTTGAAGTTCGATGCTGTATGGTTAATCATGTAAGTCTATTAAACCTATTACTTTTCTAATTTTTTCAGTTTCATTCTATATGTACGTATCTTGCTTTCAAGAGTAGTCATCTAGTTCGTATGCTATCCATTGGTACGCTCCCGAGGAATCTGATAACTATACTAGAATGATTACGGAGCTTATTTGATTAGCTCTTATTTCAAACTCCCCCCATAACATTTGGCAGAGCCAAGAGGCAATATCCGACAAGGTCGTAATTTCGGATTGAAGTCTCTCTGACCAAGTTGGTCACTTCACAAGGAAAGTCAAATTCATTAGTTAACTTATTTTTTATTTCTCCCAGTAGGGGGTGGCGCGGTCCTTAACGCACAGTAAACGCACAGATAACGCCACAGCCAACGCCACAGTAGAAAATTCGAAAAGGGCTCATTCGATTTGGAAATTACAGTGGCTAGTGCCCTTTTTAATAGTCGAAAGTGATTGGAGGGCCCACTAGCCCCCCCCCCCACCCATCATTCCCCCAAACACATCCAATCAAAATTTTGAAATAGCCATTTTGTTCAGCGTAGTTGATTTCCAGATAGAAAATATGTTTTTGAGGAGGGACACTCCCTAACAACCCTCGGGGCAAGGGTTTTAAGTATGCTCTAAGGGCATATAAGAATTATGTTAGCACAATGTATCATTTATTATTTTTTCTTTTAGAGCAGGGCACTTCGTGTCGAAGAAGTTGTCGTAGAAACTTCGAAAAGGACTCATTCAATTGGAAATTGGAGTGGCTTGTACCCTTTTTAATAGTCGAAAGTGACTGGAGGTCAACAACCCCCCCCCCCCACTCTCATCATTTCCCCAAACACATCCAATCAAAATTTTGAAATAGCCATTTGGTTCAGCGTAGTTGATTTCCAGATATAAAATATGTTTTTGAGAAGGACACTCCCCAAAAACCCTCGGGGCAAGGGTTTCAAGTTATGCCCTGGGGGCATATAAGGTTTTTATAGAAGGCATTCTCAGTAGTATAAGAAATGCGGGAGCTGCCTCACCTATCTCACCCCTTCAATTTACCCCTTTTCAATTGAATCTACCCCATTTTAAATGAAAATTCCCAACATTTTAACGATTTTCCATTATGAGCTTTAAGATAAAAAAAGGTCTTCTGAAATAAGAATTTTTGATGTAATTTGAAAAAATATTCCATTCTTTCTATATTACTGATAAAAATGTAATAATTTAACATTTATTAGATAGTTCAATATACTACTAATTAAGTTCAATATCAATATCTAGATAATTATGATTATCATTCCTTTTTCTTTTAATAACCTTTAAAATCATACCTTTATCTTTTTCTAATTTTTTAAATTTCTTTTCAAAATCAGCTGCTTTAGAATCAAATCGTTTTGGTGCAAAGATATCAACCATTTCACCCTCAAAATTAATAATAATAACAAGTTTATTACCATATTTAGTTACTACGTTTTTCATTGCTTTAATTGTGTATTCTATTCCAATGTCGAAGTCTTCTTTTTTAATTGTTCGGTTGTATTTATTTTCCCCTTTCATTTCGCTTAAAAGTTTCTCCATTTATTTGCAAATTGTTTTATTAAACAAATTTTCTGAATCGAAAATAATTTATAGATTAACATATAATTTATGATCAATGACATCCATGTTTGCTTTTCGTTCTGACGCCGTAAATGTTGTATGAATCAGCAGGCTCTTGATCTAACAAAAGTTTAATTTCTATATCAACATTTGATCCAGATGCATAAATATTAGGTTCACGTTTTGAAACGTCAAAACAAAATAATGGATATACTGTTTTAAAGTCATTATAGCTAACAATAGTTTCCACTATCAATCAAATATTTGCCAATAAGGAGCAACAACTTCATTAACAACCTCCATATATATAGAGAAGAAATTTATTAAATAATTTTTCATTTTAAAATTTTTAATCCATTACCTGTAATCAACGTATTTAAGAGATCTCGACCTCTTCTATCTGTATACCTTTTATTATTTCCAATAGCTTCTTTCATCGATTTTTTATTTTTAAATACATCATCTAATTCTTTTCTATTTAAATCGATGAATTCTTTACCATATTCAATACCTCTATTTTTTTACTAACTCTAATCGAGGTGTAATCATATTATTATACACTGATAAAGCTCCATCTTTTATATTTTTCAGGGAAGTCTTGAATAATTCCGAGTTAGCTATATTCTTAAAGAAACTGCCAATACCACTACCGTATTGTCTTGTGTATAGCAATTTTTTTTTATTAATCAACATTTATTATAGTAAAAATTTTATAAGAGAAACTCATTAACTAAAACTTTTTTAATTTCATTAAACTTTTTTTCAAATCCAATACATAACCAACATTCTCACCATGAAAATCGATAAGTCTACCTAATTGATATGTAACTGTCATTTTCAAATAATTAATAAACTCTTTTCGATTTGTTAAGAGATATTGTCTTTCTTTCGGAATTTCTACAATTAAACAGCCTGGTTCAGTATTAGGTGCAAATGTCCATATTACATCAGATCTAGCTCCATTAACGATTGAACTATAAACTAATGAACAATGGACTTGGATTTTATCAACATTTCTTGTAATATTTGGAACTTTCGTACCTTCATTAACTTTATATGATAATTTAACATCATTTTCAAATCCTAAAATAATACTTAAATCACTGCTAAATTTAAATTCATAATTATCTTTTAATAATATAACGAATCTCATTGTTGCAGGATTTAATAAAACAGTTATTGGACAATTTTCTTTAGAAGCATTAAAATAATGACTTAGAAAATAATTAAAACACTCTTCATTATACATACCATTTGGTATCACAACATTTAGCCATGGTTCATCTTTATTTTTTTCTAAACTAAAATGTATTGTTTTTTACATTTATCACTTATGCCATTAATATTATGCCATGAATACCAAAAAGTACACTGCACTAAGGCGATTTCATAATCATAATTACGATCTAATCTAATTGGGTTACTTGTATAAGATTGTTCAATTTCACTTTCATTACCTTCAATAATAATCAAACCCATTTAATAGAATACTTTTTTTAAGAACAAATTTATTATTTTTTTTATTATTTAGAAAATTTATCTAATAATTTCAGTCTCTTATAAATGGAAATGAATTGACAAAGTAAGATTTATTGTATGCGATGTAAAAAGGTTACTGCTACTACTTCAATGAATCAAGCAGTTTCAAAAAGAAATACTGTGCCAATGATTAAAGGTATATGTGCACTATGTGGTTGCAAGAAAAATCGTTTTTTTTAAAAAAAAAGCAACGAACAAAAACCCTGGGTAGAGCAAAATACTGGGTATAAGCAAATCGAAGACAAGCTTTTAGAAATATATTACGCTAATTTTTCAGGGATTGATGATTTACATAGAAAATTAAGAGAAAATGGTTATACTGTTTCAAAAGCTAAAATAAAAGAAATATTGCAAAAAACAAATATATTATTCTTTACACCATCCCTTTTATCACACATTTGAAAGAAGGCGAGTTTATATACATAGTATTGATGAACAGTGGCAAGCTGATTTAGTTGCTATGCAACAATATAAAAAGAAAAATAACAATTTAAATTACATTCTTACAGTGATTGATTGTTTTAGTAAATATACTTGGTGTATCCCTTTAAAAAATTAAATGGGTAAGGAAATTATTAATGCTTTCACGGATTTATTTAAAAATAGAAAACCTAAAAAGTTACAAACAGATAAAGGTAAAGAATTTGTTATGAAAAACTTTCAAGTATTTTTAAAAAGTCATGAAATTCATTGGTTTTCATCTGAAAGTGAATTGAAAGCTCAAAGAGTGGAACGATTTAATAGAACTATTTAAGAGAAATTATGGAAACATTTTATTTACAACAACAATACTAAACGTTGGATAGATGTATTACCGTCATTAGTTGAGAATTATAATAAGTTATATCATAGATCAATCAAAATGAAACCAATAGACACTAGTAGAAAAGAAAATGAAAACAGGGTGTATAAAAATCTGTTTCCAGACATAGATTCTCAAACAACGAAACATAAATTTAATATAGGTGATTTGGTTAGAATTAATAAGAAAAAGAGTGTTTTTGATAAAGGCTCTCTTCCAAATTATACAACGGAAATATTTCAAATTGCTACAGTTAAACAGACAACTCCTATTACGTATGAATTATCCGATAAATCGGGTGAGTTAATTATTGGTGCTTTTTATGAAAAAAGAATTATCAAAAGTTATTGATTTATAATAATAATTTTTCTTATATATAATTTAATCTATATAAATGGATATTAAAGAATTAAAAAAGTTGTTAACAAATATAGTTAACAACAGGGAAATACTAAGACAAAAGGTTAGACAGAATACGTTAATACAAGAAGGATTTCATGAATATACTGAAGAGCTGAATGCTCCAGTTGTTAAAAAATTAAAAGAATAGGATGATAATTTGAAACGACGATTGAAACGAGATCAAAATTTAAGAAACGCTTTACCGGCACCATCGCAACTTCAAGGTATTGAACATTACCAGCACCATCATCGCTACTTCAAGGTATTGAACCATTAGAAATACCAAAAACAAAAACTCCTGATAAATCACCGAGAGTATATGATCTTTGACACTAAACTGAATTTGAATCTTGACACTAAACAATTTGAATCTTGACACTAAACTGCTGACACGTTAAATGAAGACGATAAAAAGTATTATCCCCAAGAACCAACTTCTTTTGAATTGCCTAATTATTACATAAATCATCCTGAATTCCTTCAAGACGCTATAAAGAAATCGGTTGAATTGAATAAAAAATATGACGGAAAAAAGGACATGGAATACCTGAATATGTTAAACTAGTTGATTTTGTAAAAATTAATAGGTCCAGATTATTAAAAGTTGCTGAACTCCTTAAAATGGACATAGAAATACCACAAGTAGGAACTGGATTGTTTTCTAACGCAAATGAAATGATTGAACGATTATACCCTCTAATAGGTAGTAGAGCTGCTGGAAATACATCAGATGAAGTTAGAAATGAAACTGTAACTTTGTTAAATTCCTTATTAAATAAAAATATTAAAGAGAAATGAATATAATACAATTTATCAAAATTATCTTAAAATCTAATTATCAAAAAAAAAAATTAAAAAAAATTAAAATATCCCTACTGTAATGCATAATCTCTCAAAATATGACTCTCATTTATTTCTTAGAGAATTAGTACCTGATAACGGTATTTTTGATTCAGCGGAAAGTTTTATATCATTTTAAAACAATTATGTTAATGAAACCCAATACGAAATGCGCTTCATAGATTCATTTTCGATTTATGGCTTCATCATTGGATAAATTATCTGAAAATTTAGCAAAATGTGATTGTAAATTAAATTGCAACTGTTTGAGAAATAATTTAAAGTATACTTCTGCTGTATTTGAAAATACTGAAGAATTTAAAGAAATAATAAAGAAAGGTGTATATCCTTACGAATATGTCGATGGATATGATAAAATGAATGTTAGAAAATTACCTTCAATTGATAAGTTTTATTCTAGATTAACAGGAAAAAATATTTCAGAAGATGATTATGAAAGAGCACACACTATTTGGAAATTATTTAAATGTAAAACGCTATTAGATTACACTAAATTATACCTAAAAAGTGACGTTTTAATTCTATCAGATGTCGTTGAAAAATTTAGAAATGTATGTTTAAATAATTGTAAACTAGATCCCTTACATTTCTTCTCAGCACCGGGATTAACATGGGAAGCTTTCTCAAACATTCTGAAGCTAAAATTCCCTTATTTTTTGACGAAGATATGTATACATTTATTGAAAAAGGTATAAGAGGTAGCGTATCTCAGTGTATGAAAAGATATGCTAAAACAAATAATAAATATATGAAAAACTTTGATAAAACAAAACCTTCTAATTATTTAATGTATTTAGACGCTAATAATTTATATGGCTGGGAAATGTCCCAACAATTACCAGAAAAAGATTTTACTTTTATTAATATACCAGAAAATTAAAAAAAAAAACAATTCTTTAGGTTACTACCAACAACTAAAACAACATATCCAATCAGAAATGAACAAAGATAATTTGGGAAGCATTTATGAAGTTGATTTAGAATATCCAAGAGAATTACACAATTTACACAAAGATTTACCACTAGCTCCTGAACATTTTCAATATAAATTAAGTACAACTTTCAATAATAAAATAAACTATGTTGTGCATTACAAGAATTTAGAATTTTATTTAAAACATGGCTTAGTATTGAAAAGTACATAGAATACTAGCATTTACTGAAGCACCCTATTTAAAAGAATATATCAATCATAATACTAAAATACGACAAAAGGGAAAGAATGATTTCGAGACAGATTTCTTTAAATTAATGAATAATGCTTGTTTTGGGAAAACTGGAAAATGTTAGAAAAAGAGCTAGTATTGAAATAATCACTAGTGATGAACAAAGACAAAAAAAAATAATTAAAAAACATAACTTTAGATCGGAAATAATCTTTAGCGAGAGTTTCTCAGTAGCCAGAATGGCCAAGTCAAAATTAAATCTAGATAAACCTATTTATATTGGATTCACTGTATTAGAGTTATCCAAGCTATTAATGTATGAATTTCATTATGAATACATGATACCCAAGTATGATAAAAATATTGACTTATGCAACATGGATACGGATAGTTTTGTTTATGATATTCGAACTGAGGATTTTTTATGGAGACATTAAAGCTGACCTCCAAGGAAAATTCGATACTTCGGATTATAAAAAAGATAATCCTTATAACTTCCCTGCAGTCAATAAAAAAGTGATAGGTATGATGAAGGATAAATTATCTGGAACAATAATGTCTGAGTTTGTAGGTTTGAGGTCAAAAGTATACGCTTATTTAAAAGAGGGTGACAATGAAACTAAAGCAAAGAAAAAATTAAAAGGAATCAAAACTAATATCGTCAAAGATAAAATATCATTACAGATTATTATAAAGATTTATTATTCGGAAAAGTGGAAAGTCTATCAAAAACCCAATATAGTTTAAGAGCAAATAAACACAGAATGTTCTTAGAAAAACAAAATAAAAAAGCTCTAAACCCCAATGACACTAAAAGAAAAGTATTGAAAAATAAAGTTAACACATTACCCTTGGGGATTTAACCCATTGTTAGGTAGTTAAGTTAGTTGGATAGTTAGGTAGTTAAGTTAGTTAGGTAGTTAGGTAGGTAGTTAGTTAGTTAGTTAGGTAGGTAGTTAAGTGAGTTAGTTACGTAACTAAGTTAGGTAGGTAGGTAGCTAAGTTAGGTAGGTAGGTAGCTAAGTTAGGTAGGTAGGTATACTACATTATATACTACTAGTACTTTATCTATTAAAATTTTATACTAAGTAAATGAATCAAAAAGCACCTATTACAGTATATGAGTTTAAACACTCGAATAGTCAATCGAAAAATAAACATCCACTAGCACCTCAATGGCCTTTTCGATTATTAATTTGCGGAAATTTGGGTAGTGGTAAAACCAATTTACATTTAAATCTAATATATGATTATGTATATTTCAATAAAATTTATTTATATACTAAAGATCTTGAAGAAGACAAATATCAAGACTTAATTCAGAGCATAAATTGTTTAGAAGAAAAAAAGTGGGCAGGATATATTGTTTGCAAGTAATGATAAAAATGATATCGTAGAAGTAGATGACTTAGACCCTAATTATATGAATTTAGTTATCTTTGACGATTTTGTAATAGAAAAGGATCAGATAAAAATTGAAGATTTATTCGTGAGAGGTAGAAAACGAAATGCCTCAATAGTATATATTTCTCAAAGCTATTTTAATACCCCTAAAAGCATACGATTAAATTGTAATTATTTTGCATTTTTCAAATGCTGTAATCGAAGCGAAATCGGTAGAATTTGACAAAATCATGCATCTGACTTAAAAGAATATAAATTTCTCAATTTCTTTAATCGTGCTACAAAAAGGATCATGGATTTTTACTTATTGATCTGAAAACAAATAAAGAATCTCTAAAATATAGAAAGAACTTTGACATAACATTATGAAAAAAAAATCACTGGATTGTTTTATATGCTTCTATACTACTCATCAAATAAAATTTGTTAATAAATTTATTTGTATAATAAATGAATAAGTTTGGAAGTTTAGGAAGTAAATCCAGTAAAGATAACAGTGAAAGCAGATTACTCGATGATAATGGTAATCTTGATTTACAGGGTAAGCGCTTAATTAATTTAGGTGATTCAAAATCAAACAATGATGCTATTACTCTACAAAATGTTAAAATTATTTTAAACGATTTCAAGGATGAAGTTGTCAACCAATAAATCCTTACAAATCAGTATTTAAGCGAGGATATTAATAGATTAACTAAAATTTATAAATCATCTGACAATATATTGACTAGAGTTGATAACAAAGGATTATTTGTAAAAAAATACCTTAAAAAAAATAACAAAAAAAGATATGAATGCAGAAAATAGAAGAATTAGAAACGTTGCAAACCCCAAAAATGGTGCAGATGCAGTTAATCTTTCAACATTATTGGTACACTCGAAGGGTTTTATGCAGTTATCTGATCGCTTAGACAATTTCGAAAATGTCATAATAAATATACTTGAAAAAAGATCCCGATGAAGCATTTAAAAAAAGAATGAAAGGAAGGCTGAAACGAAATAAATAATTCACTAATAAATTTCAAATTTTATTGAGTATACAATTTATCTATCCCCTTTTCAAAAAAGAAAAATTAAAAAATGCTTTAAGGCAAAACAAAAATGTCAAATTCGTGTAAATCACAGCAGAAAAAATTATAGAGAACCCGTTCAATTTCTTTTAAACCAAAGGCAAGTGAATACAATAGAAAAATTTAAAAAAGAAAATAAAGGATGTGGTTTTGATGGTTCGTACAAACAGCTAGTCCAAAATGGAGGATTTTTACCGTTTTTATTACCTTTAGCTGTTGCACTTGGAAAAACGGCTTTAGCAAGTGGTGCTGCAGCCTTAGGAACTTATGCTGGAGAAAAAGTTGCTGATAAAATTACTGGCAACTCTGGTGGAGCTTTAAAATTACCTGGGAAAATCGGTGGAGGAGCTTTAAGACTTCTAGGTACACAGAAAATCGTTGGAATGGGAAACTTTGAAGTTCCTAAGAAACGCGGAAGACCCAAAAAACTTGCTGAAAACATTGAAGTTCCTAAGAAACGTGGAAGACCAAAAAACTTGCTGATACTGCAGTTTCATCTTCGTATCCGAAAAATGTGAAGCGAGTAAAAAACAGAAAAAATCCCTTAACAACAATTGATATAACTGCTGAATTACACCATATTCCTTACTTCAGAGGCGTATTTTCTAGGAATAATTTACCAAATAAAATCAATAAAAAAGAATGTGGTGTTATTAATTATGATTTAAGTGGTTCACTTGGAACTCATTGGACTTGTTATTTCAATGACCCTAAACATCTATTTGTAGAGTTCTTTGACTCGTTTGGTATTCCGCCAGGAAATGAAATAGTAAAATATTTAAAACTTCAAATAAACCAATTACTTATCATTCTATCCCAATACAAAATTTAAGTGATGTCAATTGTGGACATTTATGTGCAGAGTATATTAAAAAAAGATTTAAGGGAGTGGATCCATAAAATTTTATTTAGATTTTTATTTCTTAATATAAATGAATGTTTTCAATTCGGAGAAAATAAGAACAGCAAAAGAATGGTTAAAATATTTATGTTATTTGCTTATTATTTCATTATTAATTTATGAATTAGTTTTATTGATAAAAATCCAAAACATAGATAATGGAAATAGTATAAATAATTTGTCTATAATAGAAGAAAAAAATAAAAACAAATTGCTTATCATTCTATTCCAATACAAAATTTAACTGATGTCAATGTGTGGACATTTATATGCAGAGTATATTAAAAAAAGAGTGAATCCACAAAATTTTATTTAGATTTTATTTCTTAATATAAATGGAAGAAGAAACTAGAGAAACGATTATTTGTTTATCGTAGAAGTTGTAAATATTATGGAAATGTTAGTAATGATTTTTTAGTATCTAAATTTATATTTAGTGCTTCAGGTTTATCTGCTTTTGCTATGTTACCCCTTGCTTCTTTAAGTCTTGGCACAGTTCTGATTGAAATACTTGAAAAATATCTAAGAATAGCAGAAAGAAATGCTGAGTATAAAACTGCTTATTCTTTCTATTTAGAATTGCTTGCTATGTATAAATAGGGTGAATTGACTAATGAAGAAATAATTAAACGAGAAAATGAATTACGGAAAACATTACAGTTTTTTCCTCGTGAAAAGTATACGAATAAAGTGAAATTAAACGGGTATAAATACTGCTCCATGTCTGTAAAGTCCAAGACATAAATAAAACCCTTCTTACTTTCCACCTGTATTATTGCTTGTTTCATTAACCACTCTATTTGCTCAATTTGCTAAATTTCTTTTCAAAATTGGCAATTTTGCTCTATTTGCGTCAAATTGCCACGTCAGTTTCTATTAACATCTGCACAAAAAAAAAAGACGCAGCAATTTCTCGCGTGTTTCTCCAGATCAATCAATCAAAATCTAACCAAGGAAGTTTATTTGAGTTTGATTTTGTGATAGGAATATTCATATCGAAGGTAAGCTATTTATTATTAATCAAAAACTTTAGCGACTAGGAATAATATAGAAAAATCGAAATGTTTTATGCTACTTTATAATATGCATGTGACATATACCATTCGCTTTGTCTGTATATCTGCGGGTTGATTCTTGTAAAAAGCACTTCTACCAGAAGGGTGTAAGCTAAAAAGATGAAACTTGGTGTATAAATTCGGTTAAGACCCTAGTTTGTGGTTACTGGAATCACAGTCCGGTCCGATCACTAGGGGAGTTAGGGGAGGCCGATCGGAAATCTTATGAAAAAGAAATCTTCTAGCAAATCAAATTCTTGGAGCTGTAAAGACCAACGGGCTAAACGATCAGTAGGATCCTTAACAGTCATTTTTAGCAAATGACCCTAGGATTCTTAGGTCCTAAATGAGTCATTTACTTACCTTTCTGACAACTTCCGTTGCACTGCAAGGGTAAAATGCTCATATTCCGCTACCGTAATTTTATAAACAAATGAATATGTAATTTACCCTTTTACTGTTATTTTCATTGTGTCTATTACTCTTACTGAATAAAACCTATGTAACCCTATTTGATTTTTGATTATCTTCCTAGAAATCTTTTTTGAAGTAAAAAGTTCTGGACTAATGTCGTGTATGTTGTATGTTGCGTCAGAGCTCTAAATTCTGAATATTTCACAGCCCTATTATACAAGTCAGACACATTATATACACCTACTAGTTTGCGTAATCTGAAACTTTTTTTTGTCGCGTGTCTGGCATTATTCCCAAGAATCTTTCACTTGGTGAAAGATTTCTGGGAATAATGCCAAGGTTATTGATCATAGATTACATGTTAATCTATAAATTAAATGTTAATCTATAAATTATTTTCAATTCAGAAAATTTGTTTAATAAAACAATTTACAAATAAATGGAGAAACTTTTAAGCAAAATGAAAGGGAAAATAAATAAAATCGAACAATTAAAAAAGAAGACTTAAACATTGGAATAGAATACACAATTAAAGCAATGAAAAACATAGTAACTAAATATGGTAATAAAGTTGTTATTATTATTAATTTTGAGAGTAAAATGGTTGATATCTTTGCACCAAAACGATTTGATTCTAAAGCAGCTGATTTTGAAAAGAAATTAAAAAATTAAAAAAAGATAAAGGTATGATTTTAAAGGTTATTGAAAGAAAAAGGAAAGAAAGTCATAATTATCTAGATATTGATATTGAACTTAATTAGTAATATATCGAACTATCTAATAAATGTTAAATTATGAAATTTTTATCAGTAGTATAGGAAGAATGGAATATTTTTTCAAATTACATCGAAAATTCTTATTTCAGAAGACCTTTTTTGATCTTAAAGCTCATGATGGAAAATCGTTAAAACGTTGGGAATTTTCATTTAAAATGGGGTAAATTCAATTGAAAAGGGGGTAAATTGAAGGGGTGAGATAGGTGAGGCAGCTCCAGCATTTCTTATACTACTATTGTTGTAGGAACTTCAAAAAAGACTCATTCGATTGGAAATTCAAAAAGCTAGTGCCCTTTTTAACAGTCGAAAGTGATTGGAGGGCAACTAGCCCCCCCCCACCTTTTCCCAAACATATCCAATCAAAACTTTGAGATAGCCATTTTGTTCTGCGTAGTTGATTTACAGATAGAAAATATCTTTTTGAGGAGGACACTCCCCCACAAACCTCACGGCAAGGGTTTTAAGTTATGCCCTGGGGGCATATAAGTTTTTTTTATAGAAGGCGTTGTCGTAAAAACTTTAAAATAGGCTCATTCGATTGGAAATTCAAAGGGCTAGTGCCCTTTTTAATAGTCGAAAGTGTTTGGAGGGCAACTAGCCCCCCTCCCACGCCCATCATTCCTACAAACACATCTAATCAAAATTTTGAGATAGCTATTTTGTTCAGCGTAGTTGATTTCCAGATATAAAATATGTTTTTGAGGAGGACACTCCCCCACAACCACCAGGGCAAGCGTTTTAAGTTATGCCCTGGGGACATATAAGGTTTTTTATAGAAGGCATTGTCGTAGAAACTTCAAAAAAGGCTCATTCGATTGGAAGTTCAAAGGGTTAGGGTCCTTTTTAATAGTCAAAAGTGATTGGAGGGCAACTAACCTCCCTCTCACGCCCAGCTTTCCCCCAAACACATCCAATCAAAATTTTGAGATAGCCATTTCATTAAAGGTAGTTTAAGTTCTCGAAATTGGGTCTTTGAGGGTGACAACTCCCTCACAGCTCTCAGGGCAAGGATTGTAAGTTATGCCCTGGGAGCATATAAGGTTTTTTTTATAGACAACAATGTCGTAGAAACTTCAGAAAGGCCTCATTCGATTGGAAATTTTAATGGCTAGTTCTCTTTTTTATTAGTCGAAAGTGATTCTAAGGAAAATGACACCCCTTCCACGCCCACCATTTCCCAAAACACATCCTATCAAAATTTGCATATAGCCATTTTGTTCAACGTAGTTGAAAGTTTTGGAAATTATATGTTTGAGCAGGACACTCCCCCCACAGTTTTCAGGGGTAAGGGTTATAAGTTATGCCCTGGGGGCATATATCGTTCTTATGGAAGGAATACTCGTATAAACTTCGGAGATAGATTGAAAATTGAAAGTTCTAGTTCACTTTTAAACGTCAAAGGATATTGGAGGGTAACCAGCTCCCCCCCCTAAACCTTTTTTTTCCCAAATGCATCCGATAAAAATTTTAAGATAGCTATTTTGTTAAATATAGTTCAAAGATCATGAAACAAAAATCCCAGTGTCGACACAATCCACCAGGGCCCGAGGGCAGGCGTTGTAAGTTATGCCCTGGGGGCAGATATGGGTCTTATGGAAGGGATGATCATATTAACTTCAAAGAGGGATCATTTGATTGAAAATTGAAAGTTCTAGTTCACTTTTTAAGAATCAAAAGAGAGGGCACCTAGTCTTCCCCCCCATCCACGCTTTTTTCCCCTCAAACCCATCCGATAAGAACTTTGAGATAGTTTTGTTTTTAATATTTCAAAGACCATATAACGAAAACTCAGGGGTCAGCACAGCCCCCAGGACCAGAGGGCAGGTGTCGTAAGTTATGCCCTGGGGAATATATGGTCCTTATTGAAAGGATACTATTAAAAAATTCAGAGATGGCTCATTTTATCGGAAATTGAAAGTTTTAGTTCAGTTTTTTAGTCAAAAAAAAAAAGAGATTTGAGGGCAACTAGCCCCCCCAGGCCCCCTTTTCCCCAAAATGCATGCAATACAATTTTTTAGATAGCCCTTAAGTTCAAAATTGCTCAAAAGTCAGATAACAAAAACTCAGTTGTCGTCACAACCCCCTAGGGTCCGGGGGCAGGCGTTGTAAGTTATGCCCTGGGGCATATATTGTTCGTATGAAAGGGAAGCTTGAATAAACTTCAGAGAGGGCTCATTTGATTGGATATTGAAAGTTCGAGCTCACTTTTTAATAGTCAAAGGAGATCCGAGGGCAGCTAGCCCCCCTCACCCACGCCTTCTTTTTCAAAAACCCATCTGATGAAATGTTTGAAATACACATTTTGTTAAAAATAGTTCAAAGGTCGGATAAGAAAAAATACGGTGTCAATAGAACCCCCCAGGGCACAGGGAAAGGCGTTCTAAGTTATGCCTTAAGGGCATGTATGGTTCTTATGAAAGGGATGCTCGTATAAACTTCATTGAGGGCTCATTTGATAGGAAATTGAAAGTTCTAGTTCACCTTTTAAGAGTCAAGAGAGTTAAACTAGCCCCCCCCACGCTCGTTTTTCACCAAACCCGTCCGCTACAAATTTTGAGATAGCCAGTGTTTCGGAAATTATTAAAAAATTAGATAACAAAAACAATCCCCAGAGCCCGGGAGATAGGCGTTGTAAGTGTTGTCCTGGGGGCGTATATGGTTCTTATGAAAGAGATGCTCGTATAAACTTCAGAGGGGGCTCATTTGATTCGAAATTGAAAGTTCTAGTTCAATTTTTAAGAGTCAAAAGATATCCTAGGGCAACTAGCCCCCCCCCACACACCCTTTTTTTCTCCAGACCCATCCGATAAAATTTTATTATAGTTCAAATGTCAGATAAGAAAAATTCCTGTGTCGACGGAACCCGCCAGGGCGCGGAGGCAGGCGTTATGGGTAATGCTGTAGGGGCATATATAGTTCTTATGGAAGGGATGCTCGTATAAAGTTCGGAGAGGATTCATTTGATTGGAAATTGAAAGTTCTTGTTCATTTTTTAAGATTCAAAAGAGATCGGAAGGCAACTAGCCCCCCCCTCCTCCACGCCCTAATTGCATCAGATAAAAATTTTGAGATCGAAATTTGTTAAAATAGTTCAAAGATCTGATAACAAAAACTCCAGTGTCGACACAGCCTCGCAGGGCCCGGAGGTAGGCGTTGTAAGTTATGCCCTGGGGGCATATATGGTTGTTATGGAAGGTATGCTTGTATAAACTTCCTAGAGGGCTCATTTGATTGGAAATTGAAAGTTGTAATTCACTTTTTAAGAGTCAAAAGTGATTGAAGGGCAGCTAGCCTCCCCCCACACACCAATTTTTTTTTCCCAGAGGCATTTCATATAGAAGGGGTCGTCGTATAAACTTCAAAGGGGGCTCATTCAATTGGAAATCGAGTTATAGTGCCCTTTTTATGAGTCAAAAGTGATCAGAGGGCAACTGGTCCCCAGAAGCCCTTTTCCCCCAAATACATCTGATAAAAAATTTGAGGTAGCCATTTTGTTAAAAATAGTTCAAAGATCATATAACAAAAACTCCTTTACGTATGGATATTTCGTTAGAAATAGTTCAAAGGTCAGATAAGAAAAACTCCTGTGTCGACGCAAACCCCCCAGGGCCGGGGCAGGCTTTGTAAGTACTGCTCTGGGGGCATATATGGTTCTTATGGAAGGTATGCTCGTATAAACTTCAGAGAGGGTTCATTTGAATGAAAATTAAAAGTTGCATTTCATTTTCTCAAAGTGAAAAAAGATAAAAAGGCAACTAGCCTCCCCCCTGCCCTCCACGCCTTTGGGTGTATCGGATGGATAAACCCATCCGATAAAAACTTCAGGTGACCATTTTGTTAAAAATAGTTCAACCATCAGATACTAAATATATATATATATATATATATATATATATATATATATATATATATATATATATATATATATATATATATATATATATATATATATATATATATATATATATATATATATATATATATATATATATATATATATATATATATATATATATATATATATATATATATATATATATATATATATATATATATATATATATATATATATATATATATATATATATATATATATATATATGGTACTTATAGGAGGGAAACTCATATAAACTTCAGAGAGGGCTCATTTGATTGAAAATAGAAATTTCTAGTTCACTTTTAAAGAGTCAAATTAGACCGAAGCTTAATCTAGTTCCCTCACACACATTTTTCCCAAACCCATCCGATAAAAATTTTGTGATAGCAATTTTGTTAAAAAACATAAGATAATAAAAACTCCGAGGTAGACACAAACCCATATTTTCACTTTGATATTGTTACTTTGATATCAATTTTGACATTTTGATGAATATTTGATTTTTTTCTTTAAAGTGTGATTTTGAAATAAGGAATTTTTAAAAAAAAAATTTTGAAATTTTTTGCACTCAAAAACGAACACAAAAATTGATTAAAAAAAAAACTTTCCGAAAAATAAGTTTTTCAACGAAAAGTAAAGGTCATTTTAAACATAAGCTCAGCAGATGCAAATAGCTTTTAAAATTGAAACTCAAAACGACCAGAAATTACTATTAAAGAATAAATGAAACCCAAAACGAACAGAAATTAAATAAACAATCATAGCAAAAACATACAACAAGTAATAATATAAATGAATAGATACGTCTTAAAGCGAGTAATACTTAGATTGAAGATGAAAATCGAGCTTAGAACGAAAAAAAATATTTTTCTATTGAAGTATAAATGAAACTTAAAACGAATAAAATTAAATAAACAGTCAATGCAAACAAACATACAATATATATTAATGTAAATTAATAAGTAAATCTTAAAACGAGTGAAACTGAAATTGAATATACAAATGAAGCTTGAAACGAACAAAAATAACAATAAACAAGAGTTTGGGTATGACCTCCTTCTCTCACTGTAAAAGTCTAAAACATACTGCGTCATTGGCACTTTACTGAAAACTATATGCGTCTTGAACTGTCTTGGAAAGTATAAACAACATCAAATTGAATATTTGATGTATAATGATATTAATTATGAAAGATCCATCTGTTCAAGATTTATTTCGCTGTAATTGTGTTTTTATTTTCAATGCTGTAAGAGCTAGAAAAGAAAATATTTGTAAAATAATCCGTTTTCAGTTAAGCTCCAATGACGCAGTAGGCTTTTGGTTTTTATTTACAGTTAGGAAAGAAGGCAGTATCCAAACACTTGTTTGTAGGGAAACTAAATTCGTCTTTAACAACTTTAAAAAGAGCTAATAAGTTAACCTGAATATTTGATGTGTAATTATATTATTTGCTGAAAGCTCATCAGTTCAAAATGTTATTATAATTTTAATGTTTATTTTCAATATAAAGTACAAAAGAAAATATTTGAATTAAAATTGGTTTTCAGTAAAGCGGCAATGACGCAGTATGTTTTAGACTTTAACAGTGATTGAAGGAGGTCATACCCAAACTCTGGTTTGTGGTGATTTTGGTTCGTTTCAAGCTTCATTTGCATATTCATTTAAGTTTCACTCTTTTTAAGACTTACTTATTAATTTACATTAATATAAATTGTATGTTTGTTTGCATTGATTGTTTATTTAATTTCTATTCGTTTTAAGTTTCATTTATACTTTAATAGGAAAATATTTTTTTTTCGTTTTTTAGGCTTGATTTTCATATTCAATCTAAGCATTACTCGCTTTAAGATGTATTTATTCATTTATATTATTACTTGTTGTATGTTTTTTCTATGGTTGTTTAATTAATTTCTGTTCGTTTTGGGTTTCATTTATTCTTTATTAGTAATTTCTGGTCGTTTTGAGTTTGAATTTTAAAAGGTATTTGTATCTGCTGAGCCTAAGTTTAAAATGGCCTTTACTTTTCTTTGAAAAACTTATTTTTGGGAAAGTTGTTTTTTAATTTATAAATACTAATAATAAAACATTGGAGCCGTAAGGCCTTTACTATAGGCAACGCTATAGCGTTGCGTCTGATTTGTCTGGTATATCATACAAGGATAAAACCAAAACTAAAGCTCTTCTATCAACAGAATCGAACGCTTGCTCTTAATCTATAAAACTGAGGACCAAAGGTCTTTGAAAACTCAGGCACTTCTCAACTAATAGCCTAAGAGCGAAAATTTGGTCGACACATCCTCTACCTTTTCTAAAACCACACTGTTCTTCTCTTACACCTTGGTATACGGCATCTCTCAGTCTAAAAAGTTTCATATTACTAAGTAATTTACTAATTACAGAGACCAGACTAATGCCTCGATAATTACCACACTCACTTTTATCACCTTTCTTATGAAGTGCCTTAATTAAGGTTTTCCTAAAATCGTTAGGTACTCTATATCTCTTCCTTCATCTCTATCTCGGGTAAGCAAATTCTCAAAATGTTCGGCCCATCTCTCTTTAGTTTTTTCCTTATCGCTAATTGCGGCACCATTCCTATCTTTTACTGGGCAAGTCCGGATTGACTACTCCCTCTCAATTTGTTAACATGTCAGTACAATATTTTACTATTATGCCGTCTAGCTGCATCTTCCAGATCCTCGGCGATTTTATCCATGGCCTCCACTTCACACCTTCTTAGTTCTTATTTTAATGCTTTCTCCACTTTCTTTACATTCCTTTTGTTTTCATAGGATCTATCACTAAGATAATTCTTGTAAAAGTCCTTTCTCTTTTCTACTAAACATAAAGGTTTTTCCCTTATATTCTTAGCTGCGGTTCTAGCTTTCTTTCTTAAGACACCTTCAGCAACTTCACAAATTATTTTTCCAAATTTGTTCCAACCATCTTCCTCATTATCAAATTTTAAACTCTCAAGTTTGGTATTCAACTGTTAATGGAAAGTTTCTTTCAAATTCTCATCCTGGAGTCTACCAACATCATAACTTCCCCGGAGGTAGTTACATTTCTAGTATTTCAGCTTTAATTAACCCTTGACACTACTAGATGGTGATCTTTACTTTTAACATCATTAACGGCACTCCTATATACCCTAGTATCTTGTATTGATCCTGCCAGTCTTCGGTTTACAATAACATAATAAATAAGGTTTGCTGTCTTACCGTCACGTGAATACCTTATTAACTTATGAGCCATTTTATGACCAAACACACCGTACTGGTTATAACTAGATTGTTATACCTACAAAATTGCAAAAGTCTGTATCCATTACTGTTTTCTTTTCCTACACCAAATTTACCTAGGCTAGGATACCATTTATCCCTATTAGTCCAGTAAATCTACGAAACTCTGGGACAAAATTGCAATATAAAAAGATTTTTACACCGTCTTATAGAGAAAAAAATTCTGTACAACATATCAAAGGTCCCTAAAAATCCCCTTGGCAGAACAGGGTAAAAACAGAGGGAAAGGGGGAAAACTGAAAAAATTCAGGTGCAGATTTATTGTGCGCTCGAATTTCAAGTTTGCTCTTTTTCTGTGCGGAGAACTTGAAAAAAGAAAGTAATATTGTTTTATCGCTGGACTTGGTTCAATTTCCCCCTTTAGCAGGAAAAGGGGGAGGGGAAAAAACAGTATCCTTGAGAAGAGTGCGATATGGCTGGTCAAAATGTGCCTCCCAAGGTTTTTTGACTCGATAATTTCAAAAACATGGTCTTAGATTCGTTTCTTGCTTTTCTGCATTGTTTTCACCGTAGGGGAGACGAAGCATCGGGACTTCGGAGTACATGGGCAGATTTACTTCGACTATGTAATAGAAACATAAGACAAAATTAAATGTAAAAATTGAAACAAATCAGGTAGCTTCGGTAATTGCAGTGAAAGATAATTACGGTTTTGATTGAACTAAAAAGGATAAAATCAAGGATTTGTAATAAATATCGTCTTCTTCATCGTTATCAACAAAAACATCTTTATTGGAACCCGCAATCCTTTGGCAGTCCTTGCAAGCAAGTGTGCAAGGCAATTTATTTTTGACAACTACAACGTGAACTGTCCGATGTCTGAAATGATCGGAGTGAGGCGTCTGTCACGTAACCGCCAATCCCAGTCTTTCGGGTCGAGTTCTGACGCAGTATTATGCCATTCTATTACCTGATAGAAGAATAAATAAAATTTATATAAGAATGAAATTTCACAGCCGATGGAATTGGTGGATGTCTCTCTGGATTCACAAAAGTTGATGTCTTTGAGCTGTTCAGTTTTTCTTAATAAAATACCTACCTGTACCTATTTTTGCTGAAACCCTCCCCTTTCTTAGCCTTGTAGAAACACAGCAAAATATTTCCACCGGTTTGCTAGTCTTCTTCCTTCATAGAACGCGGATAAAGGAGTACTTCACAATTATTCCTAAATTTTTCACAGCTTTTCATGAATGGCAGCACAGCCTGCTTACATATCCCAAACAAACGGGACGTCGTCTCGCAGCCAAAAAAAAGTGGGGTCAACAAGAATAGAGTGACAAACCTGTTCCAGTGATCTTTTGATAAAGTTGATGCGCCAGTATTTAGTTGACAGCGCTCTTGATTTCGTACTGGTTTTGAAGTAGTGATCCCTGGCTTCCGGAGGCAGGTGATGGAGGAGAAGGATCAATCAATCAGTGTCTTTTCCGACTACTGCAGTGACTTTTTTTCCTGGCCGCGTTAACAACCTGTTAATGCAATCAGAACGTCCGCATCTCTCTCTGCATGGAGGGCAGTGAGGCCGGCAAGAACAAGCTTCTTACCAATAGCTCAAATAATGTTCTGCTTATTGTTGGGATTCCGCAAGAAGTCCTTCTTTCTTTTCAGCTTCATACTCAATGTGAAATCGACGGTTGGACACTGGATACCTTTCGTTCGTCTAACCTAGGTGACATCTTTGGTAGACGGACCTGAAGTGAAACCATCAAGCACGATGGAAGCATTTGAATACTTCCGTGTCACGAATGAAACGTAACTATGGCAAATCTGTTCGAAAGTGCTTCCTGTTTTTCATGGAATATGCTGGAGCAGCAATCTACAATCGATCATGTATTTTTCCGGCTCTTTTTGTAGCGATGAAAAAAATAGACTGGCCTTAATTGTGGTAATAAAGATTGACCGTGTCGAATGTAATATTGTACCTTAAGGCTGCGAACTTACACCTTATAAGTTCTTCAATAGCACCACTTATAGCGCTAAAGATTTTGCCACCGAGGCCTGCGCCACAGCAATGAGGAGTAATGTTAAAGGTTGACCGCGCCATCCGCTGAACGCGAGAAAATAAAATATGTAGCTATATAAATGTAACCTCTTTTCCTTGAGTTATCTGGAAATCAATTACCTCTAATGTTATGTAGAAATCAGATCCCTGGGAACGTACCTTGGAGACATACGAACTAATTACCTGTCGTGCGACTAGATACAGACATATAAAATAAAATAAACACGAATAGAAAAGCAATAGATTTATTGTGACTTACATATTAGGTGTACAGCAGTGGTTCACTTCAACTGGCAACAATGGTGACTGAGATAACAATAATGTTTGAATTGCAATGCCTGAAAGCCGAAATAATTCTAATTTACGAATGCCTCGAAAAACACTTTTTTTCACTATATCACATCACTAGAGCTTCTGCGCTCTACCAGCTTTTTCGCGATTGGCCCAAGTCCTGTGGAGGGGGAAGCTACCTAGTACTTATGTTTGCAAACTCACTTCATTATGCTAACTGGCCGTCCAATAATTTGTTTTAAATATATCTGATGATTAAACGTTATAACTTTAGCTTCCTGAGAAACAATTTGTCTAGCATCTTATTTATTACCCACTATCTTAGCGAAATTCAAAACTGAATAGCGTCGTTCTTTGGCTGAGGCTAAAATGCAATTTCTCTTTTTGCTGATTAAGAACTTTTCTTTTTTTTGAAACTAGATTTAAACTTAATTAGAGGGAGTCGGAATTATCTTTAGAAAGAAAAAGATTTTATTTTTTTTGTATTTTAAATATATCACATTGTACTCACGGTACATATTACCCTTCCCATTATTTAATGACGTACCGTCATTAGGACTTGCTTGCCCTTGGGCATTTGAAATATTTCGCTATTTATTAACTAATTATTCTACATAATTTTGATTGACATTGTATTATTTTTATATTTTTATTTTGGCTTAATAAGGAGTGCTAAAAAATTTTCTCTATTACTTTTTCTTATTTTATTATATATCCCTTTCTAAAGTTCACCTACCGGGCTAAGATTATCTATGGTTCTAGCCTATCTACTATACTAAGGATTTTATTTTTCTTCTTTTTCTACATCTAACAATGATGACTTTTACATTTCCAACAAGGTTGGTGCTATTCTACCTTTACATAAGATTTTTGAGAATTCACCTTTTACAAGTTTTTTATTTTATTTTGCTGACTATAGGGCACACTGCTTTCTATATACGCTACATTAAATGAATAGTACGACAACGCTACACATAACTCTATCTGAAGATCTAACACTACATATAAGAACGATTTAAAACACACAATATTATGTTTACCACGTTCACTGGTGAACATTTGAACACTTTCACTGAGAATGTTTGCTATGTAGCATTACTGATAGGACATTGGAATTTTTAAGTTATCGAAGTTATTAAGATGTAATCGTAGGTAAATTCACACCTATTTCGTCACATTCGTGTCTCTTTAGCGTACTCAATCCTTCTGTTGTAAATTATGGTCCTTCACTCTTTCGTCTTGGCAAAATTTTTAAAGCACTTACAATAATGTTTCTTCACCGCGCAGTTCGAGCATGGTTATGTTCATCTTGCTTCTCCAATTGTCAAACGGGAAATGATACTCCCAGATACAGGTGTGTGGAATTTTGATATCAGAGTTCTTTCTCACCTGCTGTTTTTGGATAGTTCATAGGGTGCCTTATCATTATGGGGTTGACTCTGGGACTGCGTTCATTTTCATTCTCGAGATATTTTAAAGCACATAGAGAATGTAATTCTCGTGTAAAATTGTTCATTCGTGCACTTAGAGATAATAATTCTCTTATAAAATTGTTCGTGCCTGGCTTGCGTCTATTAACTTTTGCGGTGATTCCTTGGTTAATCACAGGGGAATTGAAGTTTGGATTTGGAATGGGTCGACATCAAACTTTAGTGACTCCTTCAACATATTGTCTTTAACTTGCGGGAGGAGTATATTGTCACAAAGGGGTTAATCACTGGGGTTTCCATTTTTCAGAAATTTTCTCGTAACATTTATGTGATAACGGAGATATGAACTTTTCACATAGAGGGATGGATTCCGAGAGATGGTCGAAAGGGATTCGAGGCGTGAATCTGCGTCATAAAATAATTTTCGGGATCATCAAATATCGTAACTATACAGTCCTATAGTACAAGGGTCCATAAGGATTATCATGGGTGATATTTAGGTACTTATATCTTGTACTGGTCGATGGGGTTCTCAGGATTTATGTGATTATATAGTTCGATAATGCACTGGATACTGAGATTCAAATATAATGTTACCTGATACGTAATATGGTTCGTGGTCGAGGAAACAACGATCAAAGGTAACTATAATTTTCATAGACGAAGCTGGGATGAAAATTGTCTGGGGTCTATGGTGAGTACTCTTCGTTGGTTGAGGTATGATGAAAATAGATGTTACTAGGTTGTATCTGCACTGGACTATTCATTGTAATGATTGATTTCCAATATGTCAATCCACTTCCTGTAATAAAAATAACGAGGCAGAATCAAACGTTCTTTAAAACAAATAGTCATAACACATGATAAGCAATATGATTGGTTACAATAAATGGTTAACGTTATACTACAGGGTAATATAAAGCATATGCCAATGTTAATATGCATATATTGTTTTTAACAAACTGGCATTATTATTTCTCTTATAAGAGATTACTTGTCTTAACTTTAAGTAATGTCCCTTATTATTTCCCTCGGTATACTTTATTACACACAATTTAACTTAATCTTTCTCAGCACTCATTTAATTCTATATTAGATTTCAAATAACCATTTAAATATAAGTTACGCTCATTATTAAGTTTGAGGTCTAATTTTACAACATATTTCATGCCTGCATTGTTCACGCACGTCCGTGCTGTTTAAGAAACGCATGTTGCAGCGTCATAACCACACGGTTTTACGTAAACGACACTTACAATTAGGGAACAAGACATAGCAAGGACGAGTGGAGACCTCTATACTCACTCGTTTTCCAATGTCTTAGCTTTTTCTTGGCTTAGACGTTCTCATGGGGTTCAGGGTTTAACTTTCAGCCGTTTCCCCGTGTTCTTCTCTTGGGTTTCGCCTTCTTAGTCTCAGGATTTTTCCATAATTAAAAGTCAATAAGGTTCTTATGGTCAGGGAAGTCACGAATACGAAACATACGGTCAGTAGTATGTTCCACCAGAAATTGGTTGAGAACAATCCGTATTTATTATTCACATACGTTAATCTCTGGTCTTCATTTGTAAATAGGGGGATCTGGGAATCTAATGCTTCTCTCATTTTTGTAAGCCTTAATGTCCCTTTTTTTTTTCTATTTTGGACCATATCGAGGTTTTCATTTCCTCGTTTTCTATATTGGGAATAGTGTACAACAGGTTAATTGGCTTGAAATTGATTATTTTGGGACTTATTAATATGTTTGCGCTTGTGGTAATTAACGGCGTTCGAACAGTTGACTCTTTAGTTACAAGTCGACATCCTTGTTTTATGGTTATCGTACCCACATCTTGTAACAGTAATTCTGTCCTATAACTTGGATTTATTCTTTCTGTATTATTATAGCAAGACAAAGTTCCAACAGTTTCTCTTGGAACAAAAAATAATCAAAGATCATTTCTAAGGTGTATGAATATTTCTCGTTTAGTACTTCCGATCATGGCTTCGCATGAATCTGGTATTTCTTCCTGTTGGGTGTCTTTCAAAAATATGTCTAACATACAAGATCCAGATTTGACATTATAAATAGGTAACGTAAGCTGGCATACTAGGCTTTTGAATAATACGCACTCTTTTAAGTCTTGTGGATTGGCTAGGCCGTATTTTCGTCTATCTTGATCAACAAGCAAATACTCTGTTTCACGTGTGATATTCATAAATGAATTTGTCTTCTTTATATTAGCGGGGAAGGTCGAAATTTTGTACAAGTCGTAAACGGATTGCTGGTTTATCAATGGAATTGTTACTACTGCAAATAACTGTTCATTTACTTCCGTGATGTGGACTTTTAATTTGGTATAGTAAAGAAATAAATTTGCTACTTCTGGCTCTACGGGTAAATGTAAACCAAATGTTAGGTGCCTTTTTATTTCGTCTAACATACTTTTTAGATCAGAAGGATCTACTAGGTCGTAAGACAAAGTTCCTCCCATGAGGGCAAATAGTGCGAACTCGAACTTACTAACATATGTCGCCAGATTTAGTAGTGACATGGTAATTGTATCGAGTGATACCATGGTAAGGCTCGCGTCTGTCACCACTCGGTCCACTTCGTTCCTTAAATAATTCATTACGTTTACAGTTTTTCAGATCTTCTTAGATATCATTTCGATTTTATCTCTCTGGTAATTTGCTACACTGGCTTGTATCTTCTGAACGTGTAATGTTAAGTTCATGGCATTATTCAACTTTCTTACATTTTCCCTCAGGCTGTTTAGGTCTTTCTCCGTTGTCAAACTAAAAAGGCGGGAGGCAAGTTCTCCTATGATGGGAATTAGGCCCGTAGACCTACGGTATTTATTTCTTCGAAAGAATACTTCAAAAATCTTCGTGGTACTTTGTTTTAATTTTTGTATTTCCGTATTAAATAATTCCAATAAGGCTTGTAGTCTTTGTCTATATAATATTAGGTAGGCTTGATGAGTTGAAACTTTTTGGGCGTTTTTTCTCATTTAGATTGGGTAATGGTCGTTCGTTTATCATTGCGTAATTTCCATCATAAGGTTTTCCTTTCCTTGTGGTCAGTAATTTAGGATTTTGGATGGATTTCATTTTAGTAAAGTCTCTCGATAAGTATTCAATATTATCCACTGATCTTTTCCTTCTGTCTTCCTTGGTGCTCGTCCCAAGTGCCATGTCAACTTCTGCCATTTTCTTATCAAAGTCATCTATTACGAATTTTGACTTTTGTTTGGGGACAAACTGAAGTTGAAAAACTTTATTTTCTTTACTATGCATTATTTTACTGGCCTGTAATCCTTTGTCCGACCTTAGGAATTGAAATATCGATTCTTTCAGTTCATTCGTGTTTTTTTCTAGTCTTGTTACTAGTTGAAACAAGGTCTCGAAGGGTTTGGGGTCCAATTTCATAAAAATTTTCCATACGTCATGGCTAGCTAGCAATTAATTTTCATTCTTGAATATTACTCCATATTTTACAATATCTTGGGCCACTGCGTGAACAACGAGGATTATGATGATATTCTTAAGCCTCATCTTATTGTTTGTTTCTAGAATTAATTTATCATTAATTTTACCCACTTTTTGCAAATTTCGTTTGTTTACTACTTTGTTATTATTATATTATTTTTTTTTTCAAAGGCACTTTAGGTTATTTTATTATATAACTGTTTTATGGTATTGACCAAATAAAACTAATTTGTAAGCGTAAAACAGAATTTCTGTCTATGAAAAATATATTTTAGGATTAGAAAGGTTATGGAAGTAAAGTTAGGACTTCCAAGCTTTATTCTGGTTGTGATATGCCTTTATGACTAGTTGAGATATACCTTTAAAGCTTAGCTAATAATTGCCATACAATCTAATTTTGACTTATACTTTTCGAGTTAGCAACACATAAATAAGTAAGCGAGCAGCACATAATTACACTGTAATCCTATTTTTTTTTTTCTTTTTTTTTGTAGGCCTAAAATTATTATAATCCGCACTAAGACAAAATAGTTTATATATGTGAGGTTAACTTCTTCCACAGTTACATACTAATAGGTGGTTTTGAGTTTAGAGTTTTTTCTTAATTTTCTTGTTATTATTTTTATAGGCGTCTCTTTTTCTTTGGTATGTTTTCATACGTTTTAGAAATAACTTACTACCAAGGGATTTGTATTCTTCAGATTCAGGGTCGAATAAAAATTGTTTGTAATATTGAATTTTCGCTAAAGGATGATGTATGCCTTCATATTTGACACATTGGGAATTTTTTTCGAGGTTATAGCAAATTTTGGGGGCTCTGCATTTATCAAAAAGTAAAAGGTCTGTTTGAGTGGGTCCCTTGGAATAGAAATACTTGATATTGAGGTTGTTTTGTAGGCGTCTTATCAATAATTGTAAACAGCCAAGTTGTTTCGCACCTCTTCTTCTATATTTTGTTATGACTTCCCCTCTAGCCGGACGATACTTGGGGGTATTCGCGAGTGCTAAACCATACTTATAAGTGTGGGGTGCTCACCTTTTAAGGTTGTATGTTAGATCCCATTCTTTCGCATATATCTGATTTCCTTGTTCGTCCACGACTAACATAGCAGCCGAATACATAATGTTTTCCTTCGCGTTCATTATGGTAATGAACTCAGTATCAATTATCACCTTTCGGATAGGTTTTGATTCCATTGTCATGATCTGAAAATGTTCACAATTAGAACCATGAACATGATCACCTCACAATTCATAATCACGAACATGATCAGCTCATAATTAGACACTTCTGTACTGGTAATTTTTTGTTTTTGATGACATCAGCCTTTATTACAATGAGGGTTAATTTTTCACAGAAAATCCGAGAAGACCACCAAAACCCAACAAATTAAACGCTGCCTGGGCTTTGAGTTCCTCCCCAGGCTTCCCACAAAACGTGGCCCAACACCACTTGTGCAATATGGGAGAGGCATATGAGACATTGTTATTTTTATGAAAACTCTTAGTCCGACCTTTGGGTTGTTTCTTATAGTTAACAGTGCCTCTACAATTTTCGATTTAATTTCTTCCTGGAGTCAGGAGATTTGGGAGCAAGTCTACGGCTCGAAGTATGGCCTGGGAAACTTCTATATTATTTACCCACCATACTCCAAACCACCAGGCAACGCTCCGACTTCTTTCAGTTGGACTGGATACATCGTACTGGAATGGTACGTGTAGATTTTTACTTGTGAGCTAGAAGTTTTTAAGCTATTATTCCTTTGTGATGCCTATCAATAAAAAATCTTTTTTTTTTTGTATTTTTAAGGGTATTTTAATCTGTCCGGTTTCTTAAACGTTTCTACCTGACTGTGTCGTTACTTTTTCTTCTGTTTCTTGCGTTTTTTTTTCAGTTTTGCTAGCGAAATAAGATCAAACTTTTTGTATTGTTTTTTCAAAAATTCTTGCCCTTTTAATTTTGTTTCTTTCGCGTGCGCAGCTGCTGAAGTCGGTTTTGATTTCCCTGTTTTTTTAATTACTATATGGTCTGATTCACCGCCAGACTCTTCGGAACTAGTTTCCGACGAATCCACATTAGAACTTTTAGAAGTGACACTTCGCATTTTTGAGGTATCATCTCCCCTTCCTTCGTAAATGTCTACTGCTCTGGAAGTAGAAGGTTTATTCTCTAAGTCATCGCTTTGAGTTTTCAACTCGGAAGATTTGAAAGATTCTTGAGAGCTTTGAGAGGAATCAAGAGTTTTTGCGGGGTTCCTCACTGTTTAAATGCCATGTCTTCAGGAGGATGGGGCACTCTTTGCACTAGTGTTTCCCTCCATGAAGTCCACTGTTTAGGCTTGACCTTGGACACAGTTATATCATGATATTGTCCTTGCTGGTCATTCTTGGTAGTTTGATTTTTAGGCAATGTGCTTTGATTCTTTTTTATTGGGAAATTTATTAAATCCATAGCTTCTCGCAGATTTGTTTTAGTTGAATCTTTGGGAGGAGTTTTCTTTACAGTAATACCCGGAGTTTCTACCGCTCTGTTCAATTCCCCCTGTAATGACAGGAGCCTCTCTATTAGTGTTGCAGGGGAAACCATATCGTCTGGAAATCTTTTGGGGGACAAGGGGTCGAAATTCTATCAGGAAAAAATTGGGTTTTCGAAGATATCGTATTATCTAATTCTCCTGCGCTCTCTGATGATGAAATTTTTGGATCTTTTGGCGTTTTATTCTCACTGGTATTAGGGATTTTCTTTAAGGAATAACTAGATTTTTCATAGCTAAAAATTCTTCAAAGTTTTCCTCGTCACTATCGTTTTCGAAATAGTCTTGCTTGAAATTAAAAGGGTTTTAGCTCTGCCAATCTTGATTTAGGGGGCTCATTTTCTGCATCTGACGAATCGGTAGACGGGGGACGCGATACCCATCTTTCTGGAAGTTTTGCTCTTTTTATTCGGCTAACATGTGCCTTATACGTTCTTCCACTATCGGGGTTCTCCATTTTAAAAAAATAATCGTTATCGTGCTTTTTGACTATTCTGTAAGGTCCAGAATATTTGTTGGAAAGTTTTTTTGCCTTCCGTCTTTCCTCGTTCTTTAGGTAGACGCAATCTCCTCTCTTGAAATCTATGCTCCCCTTGACTTTGGGTTGGTTTCTTAGCTCTTGGTTTATTTTACATTTTTCCAAGTCTTGCCTAACTATCTTATAAGTTTTTCTCATCCTATTTATGAATTCTTGTTTTTTAATCCTCCGAGTATATTGTAATATTGCCGGGATTCAATAATCTCGTCATAGGGGATTCTAAAATCGCGACCAAAAAGTAAATAAAAAGGTTTGTCTTTGGTTGTTTCTGAATGAGCAGTATTCACTACGTTAGTTAAATAAGGTAAGAATTGATCCCAATCGTTCCTATTGTCTTTTGTATAAATGTTTAATACATTCGAAAATATTTTATGCCTATTTTCTATTTTACAATTAGCTTGTGGGTGATATGGAGAAGTCACCAATTTCTCTATGTTAAAAAAAACTCATTAAGTCTTTTGTTTCTTTTGAAACAAAATTGCTTCCGTTGTCACTTAAAACTTTATTTGGAACGCCAAATTGTAAAAATAATTTCACTAACGCCTTACTGGTGGCGTAAGCGCCATGATTTTTTAATGCTTTTGCAAAAGTAAATCCGGAAAAGTGATCTATAACTGAAAGAATACAAGTATGGCCTCTGTTGGAAACAGGCAAGCCTCCACTTGTTCCATATAATCAAATGAGACAATATCGAAGGGGAATCTCGCTACCGGGACCCTTCCCATTGGAGGATTAGGATAAGCTTGGGGGTTTTTTCTTAATTTACACGCTTCGCATGTACTTACAAATTCTTTAAGTTTTGTTATTCCCGACGGCGCGTAAAAATATTTGTTTTAATTTACGGAAAGTTTTCGTTAGTCCTAAGTGTCCACCTATATCTGAATGAAAATATTCAAATGCAGGTGTTATTAAGTTTTGGGGTAATACAGGTATTGATGAGGTTTGGTTTCTATTTGCCTCAGCGGTCACGATTCTACACAGTATTTCTTCATCAAGATCATAGTAAAAAATCTCTCTTTTTATCTCTTCAAGAATCTCTTCGAGAATCTCTTTTCTAATAGTTTTGAATTTATCTCGTAACGCATCATCATTCACAAAATAATTAATAAACGCTACACACATTTCGTCCTTTTTTTGCTTTCTTTTTATATTTTCTAAAGACAATGGACAATAGATAACCTTATTTTCTTTTACTGTGTCATTGTCTTTGTTTTTCTTACAATTATGTTTGCTCTTAGTATTGATGGCGTTAACTTCATTTTCCTCAGTTTCCGACGGCGTATTTTCTGGGTATCTACTCAAAAAGTCACAACCTGCATTTTGTTTACCTTTTAAATATTCAAATTCGTAATCTAGGTCTTGGATTTTCATAATCCAGCTAGCTAGAATTCCCGTGGGGTTTTTAAATGTGCGCAGGTACTGCAAGCTTTTATGGTCTGATCGTAGTATAAATTTTCTACCAATTAATAGTGTCTAAATTTTTCCAAGTGGTGGATTATTGATAATAATTCTAAGTTTGTGGCGGAATAAACTACTTTCGCCTTTTGATAAAGTTCTACTCGAATAGCATATAACTTTTTCTATTTGTTTTTGTTTAGGCGTTCCCTCTAGAGGATTAGGGTTTTCTACCGGGATTATTTGCGAAAGAATAGCGCCAATGAAAATAGTATCGGTACTAGCATCGGTTGAAACCACAAATTGTCCGTTTTCGAAATCAGGCAGCGATAATATTGGTTCAGAAGTGAGTGCCTTTTTGAGTCGGTCTAGGAAAATTTGAGCTTCCTGGGACCAGGTAACATTTTGGGAGTTCCCTTTAGTTAATTCCGTGAGGGGTTTCGAAATTTTGGCGTAATTGTGCACGAATTTTCTAAAGTAGCCAGTAAGAAATAAAATTCCTCTAATTCTTTCATAGTTCTAGGGGGTTTGAAGTTTTCAACACATTTTATTTTGTCAGGGTCTGGAGATATCTCTCCTTGCGTCACCACTACTCCTAAAAATTTAATTTTAGGTTGAAATAAATTTACTTTTTCAGGCCGGCATTTTAAGTTTCCCTGTCTGAATTTCTCGAACACCTTAGCTAATGTTGCTAAGTGTTGTTCAGCGTTTTTTCTCCCACGCATATGCCATCATCAACAAAATGAATGATATTCTTTAATCCTCTTAATAGGTGTAATAAGGGTCTACATAGTGCGCTTGGACTTATTTTAAGTCCAAAAGGTACGCTTAAGTATTCATATGAACCACATTCAGCCGTAGAAAATGCAGTTTTATAGACAACTTTTTCGGCTATTTTCACTTGGTGGTAGCCTTGGGTAAGGTCCAAAGAAGTAAAAATTTTGTTTTTGTTTGAGATAGAGTCAAAGATTTCATCTATTCTTGGTAAAGGAAATTTATCGCTAACTACTTGTTTGTTAAGGGCTCTATAATCTACTACAAGTCTAAGATCACCATTCTTTTTTGGTACCAAGATCACTGGTGCAGAATACGGACTTATACTGGGGCGTATAATTTCATTTTTTTCTAATTCATGGATTTTATTTTTTAACCATTCTCTGTGCTTATACGGCACACGATATGGCTGTTTTGCTACAGGATTACCAGTCGTTAAAATTGAGTGTTCATAAAATGGTATCAGTCCGATATCATCTTCAGATGCGGAAAATACATCTTTAAAATTCCATAATAATTCGCATAATTTTTTCTTAAGATCTAAGCCCGTAATATGATCCATATTAAATTTGTTTAAAAATTGCGATTTAGTTAGAGGGTACTTGTTAATTGAGGTTTTAATGCCATTTACTAGGTTTCTTTTGGAATCCTCCCATCTATTTAAATCATTCTCCGATAAAACTTGGTTTTGAACTAAACACGTCCCCTTTTTTTATTGTAATTGTATCATTTTCGTGGTTATTAGTTACCCAAATAAAACCTTCTCCTTTGTCGTATGATATAATCTGTTCCTCGCATAACAGATTTTCAGGAATTTCATTTGACGGGGTCGCAAACCATATTTCAGATTTGCTATCCACTGGTTAAATCATCTGTGATATTTGAATTCTTTGCATCGTTTTGGGAGGGACTTTTGTTTTCCTTATCGCGAATCCGTAATATATCTCTTTATTTTCATTGTCTATTAGATTCATACTGGCGCTATGTTGCGCCATTGCGGCATCTTGCGGCGTCACGTTGGGTTTTACTATGTTTTTTCCATAATTCCGCTATTTTCTTAATTTCGTTTGATCTATACTGTCGCATATCTCCTATTTTTATTTTCGCAGATTCAATCCACTTATTATTTAAATTTACTTCATCTCTGCGATGTCTCTCAGAATAATTGAACAAATTTCTGATAATGCCATGTCCTCCTTGGGAGACACGAGGTTCAAAAGATTGCGACATTATACCACAAGAGATTTTGTTCATTGTTACGTTGTCTTCGTAACCTCTGTTACGATTTCTTAAGTTAGAAACTTAAGAAAACTTAAGAAGCACTATAAGCGGCGCTAAAGATTGTGCCACCGAGGCCTGCGCCACAGCAATGGGGAGTAATGTTAATGGCTGACCACGCCAACCGCTGAAAGCGACGAGAAAATAAAATATGTAGCCATATAAATGTAACCTCTTTTCCTTGAGTTATCTGGAAATCAATTACCTCTTATGTTATGTAGAAATCAGATCCCTGGGAACGTACCTTGGAGACATACGAACTAATTACCTGTCGTGCGACTAGATACAGACATATAAAATAAAATAAACACGAATAGAAAAGCAATAGATTTATTGTGACTTACATATTAGGTGTACAACAGTGGTTCACTTCAACTGGCAACAATGGTGACTGAGATAACAATAATGACTGAATTGCAATGCCTGAACGCCGAAATAATTCTAATTTACGAATGCCTCAAAAAACACTTTTTTTTTTCACTATATCACATCACTACAGCTTCTGCGCTCTACCAGCTTTTTCACGATTGGCCCAAGTTCTGTGGAGGGGCCGCTACCTAGTACTTATGTTTGCAAACTCACTTCATTATGCTAACTGGCCGTCCAATAATTTGTTTTAAATATATCTGATGATTAAACGTTATAACTTTAGCTTCCTGAGAAACAATGTGTCTAGCATCTTTTTTATTACCCACTATCTTTGCGAAATTCAAAACTGAATAGCGTCGTTCTTTGGCTGAGGCTAAAATGCAATTTCTCTTTTTGCTGATTAAGAACTTTTCTTTTTTTTGAAACAAGATTTAAACTTAATTAGAGGGAGTCGGAATTATCTTTAGAAAGAAAAAGATTTTTTTTTGTATTTTAAATATATCACATTTTACTCACGGTACATTTTGATGGGAGGTTCACATGTTCTTCCTTTGCTATTTTCCAAATAACTTTCGGTAGCTCCGCTTTATCTGGCTGTCGCAGTCGGCTTGACGATACGAAAAGGGCAGTAGGATAGCTGGAAAGTTCAAATCTGATAGTTTCTTCCATATCCCCTCCGGCTGTAGTTGCCGCTGCTGCAACACGTTGGAACATAAGACTTGCGTCAATTTGTATGTCATCACTGTCAGCTTCTGAAATTTTACCTCTATAGGCCATCGTAACCACTTTGCTTTTGCGCTTGAAGATGTAGCAATCAACATCGGCATCGTCCATTGACTTCAGAATTTCTTTTGCTATAATCTTTGCTGTATCCACGTTGACATCCTTTGCTGCTGTTATACCATTCGATATATTGCGCAATTGAGTGCAGTTGTCACACTGACAGGACTGCACAAAAATTTACTGAAGCCTTTGTGTCCTTTCTATCTTTTTCTAACCGAGCTGGTCTAGCAGAAACGTGCTGGTTAGATGACATGTACTGAACGCAGGTGACTGCATAAGCTCATAATTTCAGCTCACACTGGCATTGACATTGTGCAGGTCAGCCTTTGCGTCTCACTTATTCCATTTCCTCTCGTGAATCCCATGCTTGTTTTCAGTGATCTCATCAGTACTTGCTCAATTACTAAGTCGGGAGAGAGCCACGCCCAAAATCTATCGCTTCTTCGAATGACAAACATCCCATCCGCGACGTCTTAATACAGCTTCTGGTTTCTTTCTTTCAGCACTTCCATTTGCTGAAAAAATGTTATCACTAATTTCGTATACAGGTTGTGACCTGCAGCTGCAAATTCAGGGAGCATCTCAGAGAGTGCTTGAAGATACTGCACCCAGCTTCCAGTCCGTTCTGCTCTGATGGCTGGCCCTCTTAAGCACTCCGAACATTTCTGAATACTGAAGTCATATCTGTGCAGTCCTGTTGCTCCGAAGCCTGTCTTGAAACTCCATCATTCGCGTTTGGAATTTTGGATTCGACACACTACGTCTGCATTGGATACGTCTTCAAGGGTTACTTCCTCATTCAGTAGAGCTATACATATTCCCGAAGCTTCTGCAAATTTTTGATGACTCACACTTCTGTCATCTATGTAGTAGAAACCATACGATTTGCAAATCTGAGTAATCTGCAATGCTGAATCTATTAGCTCGTGCGCTCTCATGGCTCTTGCAACAGCCTTACCGCTAAGGATATGCTTAATGGTGTTACTGGCATATAGACATTCGAGCATTTCTTTTATTCCTATTTCTGTCATCAAGTGACCGATCGCTCCAAGAAAGCTCGTACGGCAATGGAGACCACCGATCATTGGACCTGCTGCCTTGAGATGAATATTAGCAGGCTCAGTATTGATGATGTTCACCGCTTTCATGTACAAAGGTTGGTAAAAAGTCACAACTGGTACCATTACGTGCTGGCGTGCTTTATCGGAGATAAATGTAAGGTCGTGTATACACAAGAAAGATAAGAGGCATTATAGTCGGTCATAGGCAGAAAAACAATCGACGAAGCGTCTTTGTATGACCCATGGTGAATTGCTTTCATAAATACACTCCATCCGATCCGTTTCGGGTCATGTATCCGGCTTGCATGCCATAGTAGGTCAATGTCATCGATCTTGTCGTCAAAGGTGATGGTCGGGATGGGTTTGTAGACAAGACTGTTTTCCTTTTGGCTTCTGTTGTAGAAGAAGAAAGGCACTTGTCCAACCTGTTGGAGTAAATCAAGGTTTACAACTGCTCTTGGAATTATGATTGGAAATTTGGGTAGCCTTGGTGTGGCAGCAGCTAGCATGCCTATCCCATGGAAAGTACCGTTTCCGTCGATAGTGCAAATGTTGTGGTCGACATTGTCGCCAATGAACTGCATGAAAGTTTTAGAAGTCATCCCTGGAAATTCTGTACCATGAGTTACTGCGGCAGAACGCTCGAATCGAAGCACTTCAGTGTAAGAAGTAGAAAAACCTAGCCTATTCAGCTGGTCGGTGAGAAAACATGAACCAGACTGCTGATGTGGCTGGACTCCAAGGTATACTTGTAAAGGAGCAAGCAAAGATTGGGGACGGCAAGCCTGCATGATTGCTTGACCAATTGAACCTACCAGTAGGTAGTGAATCTCCAGCAAACAGGAAAAGAGAAGTACCAGGGAATAGGATATTAAACTCTCGTCAAATCGGTGTTAGAGGTTTTAAAACCGAGTTGATACACATTTGTCTCCTCTTCAAATTCTGTAGAGCCGTCTGACTATCTTTTCCCTTTAGAGGATATCTTGAGTTAACCCTCTTTTTCCCTAGTAACTGGAAAACGGGGGTAAAGGCTAATGACAGAGCAATCAAAGTAACATATTCATTCTTCTCGCACTGGGAAACCCAAGAAATCAAGCCTTGCAGACAGCTGTACAGGATCTCTATTTACCCCCTCTTTTCCCCCTGTAATTGGGGAAACGAGGGAACGACTTATTACACAGCAATAAAAACGCATATTCGATCTTTTAGGACCCAAGAGCGTCAGGAATGCCATTCTCAGCATTAAAAACTACCGGTCGTAGATTTTCGTGTTTTCCCCTGGATTTTCCCCTTTCCCCCCATTTTTCACCCTGTTCCGCCAAGAGAATTCCTGGGGACTTTTGGTATGTTGTACAGATTTTTTTTCTCTACAAAATGGTGTAAAAATCATTTATATTGCAATTTTGTTCCAGATCGTCGATTTTTTCCGTAGATTTACTGGACTATAATTCTACCGACCTGGGCGTTAAATCAACCCAGTAAAAACATCATATTTCTACCTGGGAACCTGTTTATTTGCTCCTGTAACTGTAAGTAAAACTCATCTGAATCATTAGTATCTCCGTCAGTCGGTTCTATAGGGGCGTATACTACTATAACTGATACCCTGAGCTTTTTAGTCATAAAATGAGCAATTATTATTCTATTATTAATACCTTCCCAGCCTAAACAACACTTAGCAGCTTCCTTATTCATCATGAGCCCTACTCCCTGCCTATGTACCCCATCCTTCCTGCCTTAGTAAACAAATTCTATATCACCTAATTTCATACTTCCTACTCCTGGTATATGAGTTTCTGAAACACCTAATAAATCCAGTTCGAATCGTCTGAATTTGTCAGTCAAAATGTCGATACGATAGTCATTTTTTAACGTCGTAACATTCCAAGTTCCGATTTTCATGTTCTTTAAATGTTACCTGCAATATAAGAGATAGGATGATTTTATTTCTAAAAAATTGCTAATACAAGCCCAAGAGGGTCAAATTCACACCTTTTCAGTCAAAAGGCACATAAAAAAAGCAAATATAAGTCAGAATTTGTTTTTTTTAATCAAAATCTCAAAAAGGTTACAAAATGTGAAAACTCGCAGAATTAAGAAGGAATAAGCTAAAAAAAAGACAATTTAATCTTGTGACTAAAACCTATAAAAAACTACAAAAGGAAGAACGGAAGCTACAAATTTGCATATAAGAAATAGACAATTGTAAGGTAAAAAATAGGGGGGACTCACTTATTTAATCTGTTTACTATATACGGGACAAAAGTTCTTGTATATATTTGAGCAGACAATTTGATTGGGGGTAAGAGGAGGATTTTGTTGAAACAGACCGAGAGAGGCAAGTTCAAAGGGGAAAAAGTAATTTGTCCGGAGGTTATAGAGGGCGTTGTTGGCAAAATGCAAACGTTTGTTCTCCTTTCTTTGAGCATGACCTAATTGGCTTTCCAACGAAAAGAGATATAAAGGACTTTACCCTCACAAAAAATAATTCTTAGGCATTTTTTTGTTGACTGTCTCCATCCTTTCTGACAATTCCTAGGAAATAAAATAATGCCAAATCAGACAGGCGTAGTCACGATTGGGGCGTAAAAATGAAGGGTAAACTCTCAACTAATGCGATTTAGGAAATTTTTTATTATTTAAGAAGATAAGGAAGGAAAATGGGGTATTTTACGCGTTTTAAAATATCTTGAATATGATAATCCCATTTTAAGTCGCTTGAGATGGTAACACCCAGTAATTCCATAGTAGTATCTGACATTTCAAGGGGGCATAGGACAGGTAATAGAAGAAGAAGCCTTAAGGACATCAATTGTCAAAATATTCGTAATTGGCTATATTTCAGGAACGACTATGTTTATTAAGTTACAGATTGCAAGGCATAATGAGGAGGACCTAAAATTAAATCAAAGGACACAATGTTCAAACGGGTTGCCAAAAGGGCATACTTACAATATCTCAGGAACGGCTTAAGGCCAAGAGCTTATATATGAATCCTGGTTGTCAGAAGGGCGTCTGCCATATCTCACGAACGGAAGACTGTAGAGTTGAAACTTCCAGGGCACGTTCAGGAGGGAGGGAAAGTGATTAAAAAGACACCATGTTCAAACAAATTGTCAAAAGGGTGTACTTCCAGTACTATAGAACGGCCAAGGTTACCATATCGAAACTTTCATGGAGTGTTGAGAAGCATGATGAAATAAATTCAATGAAAAATCTGCATCCCGGTTGTTGAAAGGGCATATTTTCAATAACTCAGGAATAGTAGAGTATAAAGTTTAAGGTTTTAAGGAAATGCTACGAAGGATGTTCATGTAACTCAAAAGGCACTGCATGGATCCTGGTCGCGTAAAACATGTATCAAATACATGTATCAATTACATAAGTACTTAGCTCACTACGTAAATTAAGTAGAGTCTTTCAGAGAATATTAGGGGGCAGGCTGTTAAACTAGATCCAAAGATACTAAGTGCAAAGGGTGAATCTGCAAATGCTCAAAAATGGCTAATGGCAATAAGTCAAAATTTTCAGAGAATGTTAAGTGGGATATTAACTAAATTAAAAGACTAAATGCATCTAGGTTATCTCAGGAATGGCTTAGGGCATTGAGCTGAAGATTACAGGGAAAGTTTAGGTGAATGTTAAAGTAAATCAAAAGAAACTATGTGCATCCAGGTTGTAAAAAGGCATATCTGCAATATCTCAGGAACGGCTAATGGTATTTGGTTGATATTTTTAGGGAATAGTGTTTTGGACCAAAAGGCATGGTGGGTATTCAGGTTTTGAAAGGGTATATCTACAAATTCCTAGAAACGGCTAAGCGTCATAAATCGAAGTTTTAGGGAACGGCTAATGGCATTAGTTACGGAGTTCAAGGAATGTTGAGGGTGATTTTTGATCAAATGAAAAGGCACTATGTGCATCCAGGTTGTCAAAAGAGCGTACCAACAATATCTTAAAAACGACTAAAAGTATTGAAAAGTATCAAAAGAAGTTGAAATTTTCTGGGAGAGCTGCGGGGGTTATTGAAGCAGATTAAAAGACAATGTATGTATCTAGGTTGCTAAAAGAATACATTTGTAATATCTCAATAATGGCTAAAGATATCAAATTGAAACTACCGTGGATGGTTGAGGGTCGCCTTTTTCTAAAATCAGGCAATTTTTTCAGGATTGTAGCTTTTGATGGGTAAAATTGAACTTGATGAATTTTATGTATTTGGAAGCTTAGGCAGTGCATTAGCCCTGCGTATGTAAAAAACGATGTGAGCACAATATATTATTTTTATTTTTTGATTTTAGACCAGGGCACTTTGTACTGAAGGAGTTGTCGTACAAACTTCGAAAAGAGCTCATTTGATTGGAAATTGAAAGGGCTAGTGCCCTTTAAATGGAAAAATATTTGAAAAAAACACATGAAAAAAAGAACAAATGAAAAAAATATTTGAAAAAAAACTAACTGGATGTATTACTAACTGGTTGTGAGAATTATAGCCACAAACCAATGAGGATACAACTAGTGTTACAACAATTTTCATAAACTCCTGTATGCACTTTTTGATGTCTGTGCAAATTGCTAAAATCACAAAAAATTTTCTACACACATCACATATGAAAGGTTTTTTCACCTGTATGCCGTATTTAAGGTGTATTCAAACTGTACGCTTGCCAAAAACACTTGTAACATACATGACATTTATTGGGCTACTCATCCGTATGCACTCTTTGGTGCCTGTTCAAACTGCCCAGTTGAGAAAAGTTCATTTTACATAAATCGCATTTAAACGGCTTCTCACCGGTATGCACTCTTTTATGTGTTTTAAAATTTTGACCGAGAGAAAAGGTCTTGTCACATACATCACATTTAAACGGTTTCTCACCTGTATGCAGTCTTTGGTGCCGGTTCAAATGTGATGAATTCGAAAAGGTTTTGTCACAAATATTACACTTTAACGGTTTTTTCACCGGTATGCACTCTTTGGTGCTCGTTCAAATGCTTCATTCGAGGAAATATCTTGTCACCTACCTCACATTTATACGTTTTTTTCTCTTTAGGAGTTCTTTGATATCTTTCCGTATACTTTTTACTTTGCAGGCACCTTTTCAAACCAGTTTTCTGATTTCCGAAGCCTTTTCCTTCAGTTTCCAATTCACATGCATTTGAGAAACCACTCGTTGATGGATTCTTTGAAACAACTAGTGACGTATTTCCCTATAAGTGTGTTCCAGACACGTGTTGAGAAAAGTGACCTAAAATTTAAAAGTCTATAGAATTCAAATAAAGCAAAAAAAATGAATAAAACGAAAAATCAAAACTTAAGAAACCAAAAACAAAAAACACATCTTTCAATATGTTTTTTAAAGCCTACTGAGTAAAAAAAGTCGAATAAAACAAAATATCAAAAATCAATAAACCGAAAACGAAAAAAAAATCTTTCAATATGTTTTAAAAGTCTACAAAAAAAGGGATTTGTTTCGATATGTCTTAACAACTAATTTTATTTTCGATCCCTCTTCTCTACCTCGTGATGATATTTATATCACCACAAATGCTTATATTAGCATTAAAAATTAGTTATTCTAATGCAATGAAAGAGCGAAAATGAAACCTTAAGCAATCAAAAAGTATACCGTGGTGTAAATCAACTCATAAGTGAAGGAGAGGAAATATTACAACAAATATTAGGAATTATTGTAACTAAAATAGGAAGAGCTAAAAGAATACACATCATATGTTGAAGGTAAATTTTTGGGGCAGCCGCAAAGCTTTGCAATAAAAAAAAATAAAGAAAGTCACGTTTTCCACAAGTCTTATCTATACCAGTTCCAATAGCAATAAGGGTAAGTCAACAAAGGGCAATAAGGGTAACTCAACAGCAACTGGGTGGTGTGAAATTGAATAATGGATTGTTGGCCAAATTTGTGAGAAAGAAGATTTATTTCTACCCATATTTGTCATTTTCTGTTTATATTTGTACCTACGTGCCATTTTAAGTGTCTTCCCTTGGTATGTCACTTTACTTACTTAAAACTTGAATTTAGAGAATCTTTATTTTCTATTCCCAAGGGACTTATCCTTTGGCTGCTAGTTCAATAAAAAAACAGCTGATGTTTGTAAACAAAGCCAAGCTGAATTGATGTCCTTCTTCTTCTTCCGAATCTGCAGCCGAATTGACATAGTTGCCAAATACTAGATATTAAAACGCCACCGATTACGTTTGCTCGTCCTTTTTTGCGTATTTTTGGTGATAGTTTGTGCAGAAGGGAACAATATCAAAGAAACAAGAGGCCGATTTGGCACCAGCGGGATTTTAATCCTTAAACTGCAGGGAATAGGTGATTTGAGTATTGCACTTCCCACATTCTGTCTACCTCAAAGGCAATAAGAATTTTCAAATTAGAAAACATTTTGGCTGAGTAAACATATTTAGAAAATATACGAGTATTGGCATATTTTGGCCTTCACACTAATTGTATATATTCTTGCTTGTAAGCTAGACTAAAAGTCGGTACTGACTCATTGAAAGACCAAGACGGCCCCCCTCTTGGATACGTAAATCGACGCAAGTACATAGCCAAATAAACCCCTGCTGACTGACGAATAAACCCCTACCTCTCAAAAATAACTGATGGCACCATAAGAGCCGGACGGTCAGCCTACCAACACAAAAGAGAACGAGTACTATGATGATCCCCGCTAGACAGTTATGGTACGCAAGGTACTGCACCTTGTCAGTACAAGTGAAGAAGGTACAAAAACAAGACAAAATACTGATCATCAAATCTCCCCGACTACAGCAACAGCTGAGACTTGCCAGCCTTCAGCAAAACTCGGAGCTGAGCTTCCGAAAAAGGATCAATCAGTCATTGTTCTCGAATCTCCAACTGAGACTCAGAAAAAGGCAGAAAATAATTGCTTTTATTTTAAAAACGAACACTGTAGATGGGGCAACGTGTGCCGGAATTCTCATTCAGCAATAGTTCCGTCGATCTGTGAACATCATTCCAGCTTAGGTGGTTGTGAAGGTGCCAAATCAGACAAACGCTCAAAACTTTATCCCCGAAATGCAAGAAGTTTGCAACAGGCCGCTGCAATAGGGGAAATCGTTGCAATTACTACCACCCACCGTCACCAGTTAAACAAACAGCCAAAGCTAACGTGGATACCATAGGACCAAAATACTCGACACATCCTCTGAAACATCACCCACTGCAACAACTTCAACAGGAAATGTTTTCGAACTCGCACTTTCTACAGGAATGGCTCCTCAGCCACAGACAAAGTCCGCCACCAACAAACAGGGATAAACAATGGAGCAATGAACCAGAATCAACCAGCAGTCAACAGAAAACAAATGGAAGACGCAGCTATGGTACAATAAACGCAAAAATCAACCACCACTATCCAAACCTCTTCCGTCAAGAACCGACAAACTCCAACTCTCGATACTACAAGAACACTTACCGGCAGATTCCAGGTAAACTTACCATGCCTCCGGTCACCATCCTCGAGATGATGGTGTAATTTCTAAAAAGGAAGGTCTAGCAAACTGGAATCCAGAAACTGACATAAAAAATAAAATAAATGCGCCCACAAAAAAAAAATTTGGGACGCAGAATCACTCAAGGTCATGGGTGAGGTAATTGCAGAGATTCCCCTCAAACCTGGAAGAAAGAAACATATTTTCAGTTCTTTCCCTAACATGGCGCTCATCAACGCGCGGTTCCTCGGAAATAAGACTCAGAAGCTCAAACACTTCGTACGCCGTGATAATATCGACATCGAAGCGATTACTAAAACATGGGTGGCCTCTGCAGATTTCGTAGAAATCGACGGGTATAACTTCCATCTGCTACCACGGTGTGTCGCTGGCGGAATTCCAGTTCATCATGGAGGATGCGTCCGTTTTTCTGAGCAAATTTTCCATTAAATCTCGGATTCTGCAAATATCAGTCCCGAGAAACAGATTTTTAGAAGTCTAGTGGCTATGGGTTAGACCTCAATGGCTACCTAAAGTCTTTGGGTGCGTTGTCTACGGAGTCATTTATTACCCCCCAAATGGACCGTTCCGTAGAGTGTTACTCCCTTACCTGCAAAACTGCACGGACTGGTTTCGCTAAAAATACCCCTGCTGTGCGATAATCATCGCCGGAGATTTTAATGACATAAAGTCATCGTAGGTGTATGAAACGCTATCCCTGAAACATACAGTCAACTGTCCCACCAGAAAAGAGAAGACTCGACCGTATCTTTACTAACTGAGCCGATTACTTTCGTGAGCCCGAAACTCAGCACCCACTTGGAAGAGGAGACCATCTAATTATTCGCCTGGTGCCAAATGGCTACAAGCCAAAAATGGATAATAGATTAGAAAATACCGTTCCATCACCAAAGAGGGCGTCACGAATTACAGATAATGCCTTTCCTTGACGAAGTGGACTGAGTTGCTGAGACTCGAGGGAGCTAACGAGATGACTGAATTTCTTCTGGACTACCTTTTCGAAGGATTTCAACGGTGCTTTCATGAAAAACAGAAAAAGGTTAAAGCCCTGGACAAGCCCCTGGATGAAGCACGGGATCAGACAAATAATAAACGAAAGTGGCCAACTGTTTGACAAAGGGTACTAGAATGAGGCAAGGAAGTTGCGGAATGCAGTAGTGAATAAATGTCGAGCCGCCAGCCGACAGTACAGAGCCAAAGTAGTTGAACAACTTTCGAAGACAGATCCCAAGAAATTCAACACTACAGTCAAGAAACTACTCGGTCGTCAATCTCGGAACTCCGAAGTTCTTGATCAAGAGGGGAGATCCTTGTCAGCAGACGAAATAAACTCTTACTTCGCCGAGATCTGCTCTAAACATCGACCTCTTCAGCAACTATGCGAATTCGACGGAACACTGAATTGAAATCCCGATAATCAATCCCCTAGAAGTCGAGAAAAATATTCGCAAGATGGACCAGAATAAGGTATCGTGTCCCTTCAAAGTCCCCCCCCCCCAAATCATTGCCCAGTGTTCGAAGGAACTGTCTACACCCCTTGCTGTAATTTTCAATCAGTGCCTTGTTGAGGGAACCTTCCCCAAAGATTGGAGGTGGCGTATATCATCCCTATCCCAAAGATGTCGAACCCTACACAAGTTAAAGACCTGTGGCCTATCTCGAAGACTTCCAAATTCTCAAAAATCTTTGAAGATTTTCTATTTAGCTGGCTCTATGACGATATCAAGAAATCGCTTGATTCACGGCAATTTGAATTCCACCCCAATCACAGCACTATACACTACCTTGTCATCATGATGGAAGAAATCCTGAGCCACCTTGAAAATCCTGGCTCTTACGTCGATGTTCTTATTGGGGACATGGTCAAGGCGTTCGACCTCTCAGACCATTATATCGTCGTTTCTGGAACAGCTGAAATGAAAGGTCGACAATTTCTTGTTAGACAGATAGTCAGTTTTCTGAGCGACAGGATGCAATGCGTTGAACTTCAAAATACGCAGACAACAAAGACGTCAAAGTTCCTAGGATTTTTTTCTTAGCATCCTGCCATATTTTCAGGTAGCTCCTGAAAATCCACGCCCCAACCGGGGGTAAAACTGGAGAAAAGAAAAATTTAAGCTCCCTCAGGCTAATTGTAGGGTGCGATATGATCATTCTCTTGTGCCATACTTTTGTAAACATTATAATAACATGTCACAGTGATTAACGTCTTTTTTTCTGACATGCCAGAGCTATTCTTTTGGATATTTTTGGCGTAATAATAAACTTGACTGATTGATTGATAGGAATAAATCCTTTAAAGGCCGGAATGTATGGTTACCGAAAATTATCTTTGCAGAAGAGATCTTACTGTACAAAAAAAGGGCGGTTATCTTTTGACGAATGCAAACAGGTTTAGAAAGCGGTCCTTAACATGAGAAAGCAAAATTTGAATAGCAGGGTTTCAAGTTATCACCTGATTTTAGAAGACAAAATGACAAAAAAGGTAAAAAGCAGACACATAAGAAGAACATTGTTTCACTCTCAGCAATAGCCTTTATGATCACGTTGATGAAGAAAAAAAATCAATTAAAGAAAAAACGTGAGGGCAATTGATAGGACATTGACAAGAAAGAATACGCTTACAAGACAAGACACTGGCAAGAAAGAATAGGCGATACAGGATTAGTCATTGGGAAAGAGAAAAATGTTCTGACGTGGTTGTGTCATAAAAGAGTAAGGGTCTAAATATGAAATTTCTATGAATACTGAGGGGTATTTCGAACTAAATCTATATGCACCCTGAGGAAGAGTAAAATTTGAAAATATTTATTTAGAGAAAAAAATAAGGAATTTTTTTAAATATTAACAATGAAAAATACACTTATTTTGAGGCAAAATTATTGGGGCGATTTAAAAATTAAGCAATTTTCGATTGTTTACACACAGGATTTATCATTGAGAAAGGAAGGAATGTTTTAACCCAATTCTGTTTCAAAAGAGCTATGGTGTCATTGTGAAACTTTAGTGAATGCCGAGGGGCACTTTTAACTAAATCAAAGGACAATATATACAAATGGCTTTTACAAAAAGGTGTATCCGTAATAATTTAGGAACAGCTAAGGTTTTAACTTGACACTTTCAGGCCCCTTTTAATAGACAATTTTGTTTAGCAATACATTTCTTTTGTGATTTTCCTTAGCTAGAAAATTTGTGAAGCTGCTACCCTATCCTAAAAAATACCAATGCTCAACATAACCTCTGAGTTCAATTTTTTTCTAATTAAAAAAGAGAACCTTGTGTGATTTTGTTGATAAACGTAACAAACAATTTTTGTTGAATCTCAAACAATTTTTTTACAGTGTATATATCCTCTTCAATGCCTCACTCTTTACGCTAAAGTTTTTAGTACTTTAGAAAAAAGCTTCTTACTGTTCCAATTAAAGAAACATAGTGTTTCAGAAGCCCTTCTTAAAGAATTGGGACAAAATTAAAACTTTAACGTAAAGATCTTAGTGTTGAGGAGGGATAAACCACCTTCATATGCGAAATAATTTCTGTTCGTTTCAAGTTTTAATCTTGCTCCTTACTTCCAGTTGGAAAAACTTGTTTTTAAAATTTAATTTCTGATCATTTTTTAAATAGTCACATGAAATTTGGCACAAACTCCACGGGAAAATACCCTCTTCACGGATATATTACCTAGACAATTCAATCCCAGGGAAAATTTACCCGTGCAATTACCCTTAACAACGCGTGAAAGTGAGACAGAAAAGAAAAAGCAAGAAATATAAAAAACAATTTTTTATAGGGAGTTCTGTACAATTCCCTTATCTCCCCATGAAGTTCACCCCGTGAAAAAAAAAACAGCAGATAATTTGTCTTCCCACCCTAAAATGTATGCATGCTTCCCAACAAAAAACACTATGCGTAAACAATGGACAACTTTTATAACTTAAAGACCATTCCCCTGGGGCTGTGGGGGGGGTCAAGTTATTTCTAAAGCCATAGTTATTGGGCTTTCAACTATGATGAAAAAAATGGATATCTCAAAAATTTTATAGTACGATTTCGAGGGAAAAGGGGTGGGACGGGGCCTAGTTGCCCTCACATCTTTTAGTCACTTAGAATGGGCACTAGAACTTTTAATTTCCGTTTGAATGAGACCTCTCATTATAATTATAGACTCATGTGACCAGAGACAACTTTTCCGTCTATCATAAGCAGCGGAATCGCGCTGCCTAAGTAAAGAACGATGTTGGCACAATGTATTATTTTTTTTTCTTTAGACCAGGGCACTTCGTATCGAAAGAATTGTCGTAGAAACTTCGAAAAGGTTCATTCGATTCGAAATTGGAATGGCTTATGTCCGTTTTAATAGTCGAAAGTGATTGGGAGGCAACTAACACAACTTCCACGCCCAGAATTTCCCAAAAAACATCCAAATAAAATTTTGAAATAGCCATTTTGTTCAGCGTAGTTGATTTCCGGATAATAATTATATTTTTGAGGACACTCCCCCACAGCACTGCGGGCAAGGGTTGTAAGTTTTGCCCTGGGGGCATATAAGGTTTTTTATGAAAGTGTTGTCGTAGAAACTTCAAAAAATCCTCATTCGATTGGAAATTCAAAGAGCTAGTGCCCTTTTTAATGGTCAAAAGTAATTGGAGGGCAACTAACCCCCCTCTCACGCCCACCTTTTCCCCATACACATCAAATCCAAATTTTGAGATAGCCAATTTGTTCACCGTAGTTGAAAGTTCTGGAAATTAGGTCTTTGAGGATGACAAACCCCCCCCCCCCCCCATAGCCCTCAGGGTAAGGGCTGTAACTTATACCCTGGGGGCATGTAAGGTTTTTCTTGAAAGCTTTGTCGTAGAAACTTGAAAAAGGGCTCATTCGATTGGAAATTCAAAGGGCTAGTACCCTTTTTAATAGTCGAAAGTGATTTGAGGGTAACTAAACCCCCTCTCACGCCCACCTTTTCTCCAACCACATCCAATCAAAATTTTTAGATAGCCATTTTGTTCAAGGTAGTTAAAAACTTTAGAAATAAAGTCTTTGAGGATGATAACCCCCTCAGAGCCCTCCGGGCAAGGGTTGTAAGTTATGCCCTGGGGAATGTTTTTATAGATAGTGATGTTGTAGAAACTTTAAAAAGGGCTCATTCGATTGGAAATTAGAAGGGTTTGTGCCCTTTTTAACAGTCGAAAGTGATTGGAGGATAACCCTCTTACACCTACCATTTCCCAAAACACATCCAATCTAAATTTTGAGATAGCCATATTGTTCGACGTAGTTAAAAAGTCCAGAAACTATGTTTTTGAGGATGACACTCCCCCCCACAGCCCTCAGCGCAAGAGTTGTAAGTTCTGCCCTTGGGCACATAAGGTTTTTTTTCATAGAAAGCGCTGTCGTAAAAAATTCAAAAAGGAATCATTTGATTGCAAATTAAAACGGCTAGAGCCCTTTTTAATAGTCGAATGTGACTGGAGGGCAAGTAATCCCCTCTCACGCCCACCATTTCAACAAACACATCCAATCCAAATTTTGAGATAACCATTTTGTTCAACGTAGTTGAAAAGCCCGGAAATTATGTCTTTGAGGATGAAAACCCCCCCGCAGCCCTTAGGGCAAGGGTTGTAAGTTATGCCCTGCGGACATATAAGGTTTTTATTGAAAGCGTTGTCGTAGAAAATTCAAAAGTGCTCATTCGATTGGAAATTCAAAGGGCTAGTGCCTTTTTTATTAGTTGAAAGTGATTGAAGAGCAACAAACGCCCCTCTCACTCCCATTGCTTCCCCAAACACATCCGATCAAATTTTGAGACAGCGTTTGTTTTGTTTAACGTAGTTGAAAGTTCTGGAAATTAGGTCTTTGAGGATGACAACACCCTCACAGCCCTCAGGGCAAGGGTTATAATTTATGCCCTGGGGGCATATAAGGTGTTTATAGAAAGCATTGTCGTAGCAACTCAAAAAGGGCTCATTCGATTGGAAATTGAAATGGCTAGTGCCCTTTTTAATAGTAGAAATGATTGGAAGGCTTGATATTTTTATAAAAAAAGATTGATGTGAGTACAATTTATTTTTTCTTTTTTTGTTTAGACCAGGGCACTTCGTATCGAAGGAGTTGTTTGTAGGAACTTCGAAAAGGGCTCATTCGATTGAAAATAGAAAGTGCTAATACCCTTTTTAATAGTCAAAAGGGATTGGAGGGCAAGTACCCCCCTCCCATGCCCACCCTCCCATTTACCCATTGTGTTTAGAAACTAAATGTTGCCTTAAGATTAAATCAAAACGCACTGTGTTAATGCTACTTCCCAATAAGGCATATCAGCAGTATCCCAAGAACGACTGAGGATATTATGTTCAAACTTTCGGGGCTACTTCTGCTCTTAAAATTTAACCAAATCAAAATAGTGTAAGTGTATTAAAGCTATCAAAGAAAGTAAACAGAATTGTTTTGTGAGTAGTATCAAGTTTTCTATTTCAGGTCAGCTAGAGGAGGTATGAAACTAAATTAAACATTACTATTTGCGTCCAGACTTTTAAAAGAGCGTATGTTGTTAGAAATTTCTGAAAATTTTTCTCCAGCATATATATAGCAGGCCAAACTATAAAGTCTTAAAAACACAAAAAGATTTAAAGTATTACTTTCTGTTTCCTTGAAAAGACCATGTCAATATAAAACGAACACAAATTAATTAAAAAAACTTTTTCCACAAAACAAGTTTTTCAAAGAAAAGTAAAGAACTCCATTAACCAAAAATGAGCTTAATAAAATTAAATGAACTACCAAGCGTGAAACTACCTCAAATCAGCATCGATAAATAAATGAAACCCAAAACGAACAGAAATTACAACAAATAACCAAGTCAAACTGAAAATGAGCAGAAATTGACCAGAGTAGGGCTAATAACCCTATGCCTTCCCATTACCAGACCATAATTTGCACTTTACTGAAAAAAATACAAATGAATGTGCATTGTCAGTTTAATATAAAATACCGATATTTAGTAATCAAAATGTTAATATTATTTGATTGATCATAGTAATAAAAGTAAAAACATTTGAACTATTATTTGAACGACCTAAGAAAACGTGAATTTCGTCATTTTTAAAAATCCAATCGGACTCGCTATGCTCTTCTAGCAATATAGGCAGTTCAGTCTAGCCTCTAGGCAGTTCAAATCACAACAGCCAATTTTCTGCTTATTTCAAATTCAACTTGAAATCAATATAATAAACAGATTTATCTCTAAATTTATAAGGAAATATATACAATACAAATTGTATAATCTATGTAAAGATGTAATTTTAAGCCTTATTATCAAGCTTATTGAAAAATTAAATAAAAAAACAAGTTTTTTCAACTGGAATTAAGGAGCAACACTAAGACTTAAAACGAATAGAAATTATCACGTAAATGAAAGGTGTGGCCTCCTTTTCAATACCTCACTCTTTACGCTGAACTTTTTAGTACTTTCGAAAAAAAAAAAAAGCTTCTTATTGTTCCAATTAAACAAACATAGTTTTACAGAAGTCCATCTTCAAGAATTAGGAAAGAATTAAAATTTTAGCATAAAGAGGCAACCCCTTTCAAATATAATATAAAGGCAACCCCTTTCAAATAAATAATAGTTTCTGTTCGTTTTAAGTTTTAATGTTGCTCCTTACTTTCCCATTGTAATAACTTGTTTTTTATGTTTAATTTCTGATAGTTTTTTAAATAATCCCAGGAAATCTGGCCTCACCTCCACGAAAAAAATGCCCCTACCCACGAATATATCCTCTAGACAATTCAATCCTAGTGAAAATTTACCCAGGCAGTTACCCTTAACAACTCCACGCGTAAAATTGAGACGGACAAGAGAAAGCAAGAAGAAAAAAAATATGTATAGGAATTCTGGCAAATTTCCCCGGTGTACAATTTTCTACGACAAATTCGCCCCCAGGAACCTTTCCTCCCCGTTGAAAGTTCCCCTCTGGAAAAACCCTCAGCAGAAAATTTGTCTTTCCACCCTAAAATGCATGCATGCTTCCCAACAATAAATACTATGCGTAAACAATGGGCAATTTTTATAACTTAAATAACTTTCCCATGGGGCTATGGGGGGGGGGGTCAAGTTATATCCAAAGGCATATTTACTGGACCTTTCAACTATGGTAAACAAAATGGCTATCTGAAATTTTTCCGGACGATTTTGGGGAAAGAGTGTGAGGAGGAGGCCTAGTTGCCCTCCAATCTTTCTGGTCACTTAAGAAGGGCACGGGAACTTTTGATTTCAATTTAAATGAGTCTTTTCACAATATTAGAGGACCACTGGGTCGATACGATTACCCCTCAGGCAAAGAAGCTTGATAGAAGCTTGAAAAGAAGCTTTCTTCAGGCAGCAGAGAAGCAGATAGAAGCTTGAAAACTCAACGTCAGGGTTTTTCTGATACGCTGAATCTGATGGTGTGATTTTCATTAAGATTCTATGACTTAAGGATGTTTCACTCTTTTTTCGAAAATAAGGAAAATTTTCACAGGCTCGTAACCTTTGATGCGTAAGACTAAACTTAATGAAACTTATATATTTGAAATCGGCATAAAAATTCAATCCTTTTGCTGTATCTATTGGTATCAAAATTCCGTTTTTAGAGTTTCGGCTACTATTGAGCCGGGCTGCTTCTTACTTACAGTTCGTTACTACGAATTATTTGACAATAAAACCTACCAAACCATTTTCAAGTGAAAATTTAAAAATGTTCATGAAAGAATACAAAAACGGTTTGGCGAATACCTGCACATTGGAATAAGAAAAAAAAGGTCCATCTTAAGATTAAGCCCCTTTGTCCTATTATTGTCCAATAGAATATTATTCAATACATTTCAGTCAACAAAACAGAATGTTTCTGATGTACCTTCATTGATAGAACACTTAAAATCCTGGGTGTCGTATTCAAATTTACATGGTCCTGAAATGCCAGGTAAATTGAGCAAAGGAACATCTTCACATTTTATTGACAAAAGATGGTTTGGAAAATGAAAGGGCTTCTCGCTGTAACCTGGTAAAGCATCTTCAACTTCTAAAAGAAAATTTAGATGAAACGGACATAGGAAAATTTAACAGTAAAGCTTGCTAAGCAAATCTGACAATTTTTTTCTCTTTAGATACGTGTAAAAAATGTAAATATACAGACATTATATATACACATAAATCAGATATATGTGCAGGTTTGTTCATAAATCTTTTTTAAAAATCCACTTTTTTTGAAGGAAAAGAAACCCAGAAGCATTCAACGAAATTCACAAATTCACTAAACATAGAAGGAACTTAAACTTGAAATTCATAACATAGAACAAGTTGCTAGATTAAATTGACCAAAAATCACACAATAAAAACTCCAGGGATAACACAGCCACTCCCCCCCCCCCAGAACCTAGGGACAAGTTTTGTAAGTTATGCCCCAAGGGCATATAAGGTTTTTATGGAAAGGATGGTAGCACAAACTTCAGAGGAGGCTCATTCGAATCTAAATCGGAATTTCTAATTCTCTTTTTGAGATTCAAAAGTAATCTGATTGCAACTAGCTCCCCCCTCCCCCTCCCACAACCAACCGTACACGTAAAAGATGAAGCGATAGAAAAAAAGCTGAATAAGTTGAAAAGCCGAATTCAAATTTAGAAAATCTAACCATCTTAGATTTGGCAAATCAAATAACAATCACAAATTTTAATTAGACTTTTTATTGGGGGAAAGCATGGGCTAACCTCTAATCTTTTTGGTCATTTAAAAATAGCACTAGAACTTATAACTTTCATTCAAATGAGTACTCTTCTAATCCTTTAGAACTATTGGTTTCATACAATCACCTCTGGGAGAAAAAAAACAAATAAACATACATTCATGATCTTTCTTCTGGGATATAAGCACACATTCCACATTATAAGAAACACGCCTTAGCCTGGACATGTATTCTGCCAAGATTTGCCATGCGCCTCGTTTTGCCGAGAGCCAAGCAGTTCCTTTCCAAAGAAATTGCAAAGGTATTATCACGGGTTGGTAATCAAATCCTGATCTAGTTAGATCATTGAGAAAAGCAAAATTTTGGTTCAATCTGGGGAAAGATTGCGATAAACCGTGATCTGGTATCGTGAATGATCTACGCTTCAGTACGAAAAGACTATTTTCAAAGGCTCTTGCTTTTCATCGGAAAATGCTTGTTGATTGGAACTCTACTAGAGCCAGACATGACCGTACACTACTCTTCAAATTGGTTTCCCAGTCACGTAACCACGCCCCCTCTGTGCATCCCTCTGATATTCCTGATGATAAATGGTATGCTCACTTTGAATCGGAGTTTTTGTTTCTGATCCCCATCTCAGGATCAGTATGATAAGGATTTAGATGCCTTCTTAGCTTCTTCGCCAAAAACACATTACACCATGACAACTCAAGCAATAGAAAAAGCAACCCAAAAATTAAAGTGGAAACCTTCCAGCAGCTTTGATTGTGTGGGAGCTATGCATCTAAAGAACGGACACCCTCTTTTAACCCAACACCTCACACTGCTAATGCAGGATGATATTTACTCAATGTGTTTGTGCCCTCAACATTCTGTATTGGTGACCTTACTCTGATCCCTAAGAAGGGAAAAGCAGTACCCCAGTGTACCTCGTCGTTTCGGCCCATCACCGTTGCAACCTCTCTTTGTAAGCTCTTCGAGCTTCTCTTTAGGGACGAACTTAAAGTAACTTGTTATACACCCCCACACCATTTGGCTTAAATGAGGACCTGGCTGTGCTGACGCTCTCACTGTAGTAGCAAACGCTCTTATTGATGTCGATTCTGTGGGAGAAGGTCTAGTTCTTGCTGGCCACAATGTAAGACTCGCATTTGACTCACTCATTCACTGTGCAATGTTTCTTAAAGCTGGTAGGCTTGGACTGAACCCGGATATAATTTGTACACTTAGGGATATGTATACATGGTTATCCATTCAACTGAAACTTCTGCCAGATAAAAATTTGCCTCTGATTCCTAAGAAAAGGCTCATACCAGTCTTAAAGGGCACTCGACAAGGTGCAGTTTCTTCCCCGCATTTCTTCAATAATTACGTCCACGAGGCTCAAAACCAATGTCCCTGCTCTTTAATTTTGGCATCTACTAATCTGTCGTTTGTGTGCTATGTGGATGATATTCTGAATCTCAGTCGTATGCTACCGCGAATCAGTGAAATTTTTGCTATCCTTCAAGATGAATACCTCAAGGTTGGGCTTCAGTTCTATTTGGCGAAGTCCAAAATAGTTCTCTTCAACTGGAAGAGTCCCACTCCCCCTTCAATAGCACTTGGGAGCTCAACGGTTCAGCCTGCTGATCATATAGTATGCTTAGGCCTCCCCATCGGGTCCTCTTTACGTCACACTAGATCTCTTCTCATCAAGCATCTTAACCATCAAATTTCAGCATCTTGCATTTCTATTGTCACTTGCAACTTCCACTTCAATCGTCATCTCTTAGCTAGCCTGTTTCAATGCAGTAGCCCTCCCCCATATATTGTACATTGCCCCATTTTGGAAAATATTTACAAAATCTGAAAAGTCAAAAATCCGTTTGCTGTTTTTTCCGTTTTGTAAAATACTTACTATGTCTACACCTTGGCACAGAAATTCATTTATAGTTAAAATATACAAAATTGCAGACCCAGAAATAGCTATCTCTCGAGTTATTGGAAAACATAATAGAAAAGTAGCTGGTCATCAGCTAGGCCCACTTCTTGTGCAATAACTTTGTTGTTGATTTTTCTTTTTTTTTCTTCTTTTTTTGCTTTGTTTGATTTTGTTCCTATTTTATCCTTGATTTATTTATAATTAACGTTCTTATTTGATCTTATTGGTTTTGTTGATATTTGTTTTGTACTATTGTTTTCTTTTTTTTTTATATTTTGCTCTGTCCTTTTCAAGTTTTTGTAGACAGGTTTTCAGTTGATAAATAAATAAAAATTTCTGTTGCTTTGCACTTGAAATCAATCATCCAACACATGTAATTTGTAAATTTTGGAATTGAAATATTGTTACCTTGAATGGGCATTACTCTCTTTACCACCCACAAGCTCTTAACCTACTAACCACCTAGCCTTTCAGACGGCTTAACCGTAAACTTAACACTGGATTTAACTGGTACTAGTTTCTACCAAATGAGGTTTTCACCTATTCCTTTGAGTCAGTAAAACCCATGCATTTAACAACTTAGATCAGAATTTTTGGAGATGTCATGTCAGTATTTTTGTTTTCCTTATTTAACCAAATGAAAAGTTGTGATGCTGTCTGTAAAATCACTAAAATGTTGGTAGAACTGCTATAGTTTACCAACCAAGATCAAGATTACATTAAATGTCTTGTCATTATTTTCATATTCTTTATTTAACCAAATAAAAATTTTGGCACTATCCATGAAGTCACAAAAAAAAACCTGAATTTACCGACCTAGATTGAGAATTAATTAGATTTAAATTCAGTATTTTCATGTGTTTTATTCATCCAAATGTAAAACTGTGGGTGCTATCTATAAAATCATGAAAGGAGTCAGTAAAACTGTTGTGTTCACCAACCAAGTTAAAGATGTCTGTAAATGACATGTCAGTATTTTTGTGGTTTGTATTTAACCAAACAAAAATTTTAGGCAGCATTGGAAAAATCCAATTTTACCACCTCATTTTGTTTTTACCAATTGGCCAACACCATTAAGGAGGGAACCCCCCCAGTACATACGACCCTGCAGGCTTGTAGCTTTTGATGGGTGACATTGGACGTATGGTAATTGATTTTATATATTTGAAGTCAAGTCAGCACCAAAAATCAATGCTTTTTATGTAATAATTGTTACCAATTCCACCTTTTAGAGTTTGGTTAATATTGTGCCAAGTTGCTCCTGACTTAACTGATCCTCATTTATGTGCTTTGCTGTGGATATCCTTTGGATATCGAGCCAAGATATTCATTAATGGTTAAGCAAAAAAAAAAAAATTACCCTCTTAGATTAGAGAAACAACATTCCTTGTCTGGTACTGGGTCATGAATAATTTTCTTTGACCTTGTAATTCCTGCTTGACATAAAAATATGCAAGGGACAATGATGAAATTTTCTTTTGAGGAGAGCCTGTGTTGTATCACTCTTCATAAAACTTCATCATTCTAAATTGCTTTCCAGGTAGCTATTTCTGTGTCTTCTTTGACTGCCCATTGATGTAAGACCGGCTTGCTGATTTTCCTCAGCTAGTTTTCTTGGCCTGTTGCTTGCTGGCAAAAATGTAGTGCTCAATGTTTGAAAAAATACTTTCAGCAATCTAATTTTCCCAATAATTTTTTAGCAAATTATCCCCCCCTCGTTCTTAGCAGGCATGTAGATACGATTTTTGTTATTCTTTGTTTTAATTCTTTTTCTGCAATATTCATTATCTGATCAAGGTTCTGATTTTGCTGTGATAAAGAGTAGAGGATTAGTAATTCAAGTTAGTGGCCTTTCAATGTTGTTGTGGAAAGGATTTGTGGTAAATGGATAGCAGTTTTTACAGTAGTATAGACAACGTTTTGATATAAGTAAAGTTTGTTCACATTTTATTGTTTAAAATTTAAAATGATTGTGGAACAGAAAAATAAAGAGCTAAATTAGTATAACAGAAACTAAAATGAAAAGTTACTCAAGTTTGAGTGTATTCAGAAGAATTTTTCTATGTTTTAGTTTTAGTTAGTTTAGATTGAATTTTTCCAATTTTAACAAGTTTTTTTCTCAAACTATAACAGATTGACGCGTAAGGATTAACAATATAAACAATTTAAATACTTTTGTTGAGAAATGTGAATTTAAGTAATTGGTATTTCTTATGTAAATGTTTATAATGTAACTTGGTTGAAATTATTGAACTAAATTTTTTTCATTAAAGTTAACATTCATAAGTTAAAGTAGTTTAATATTTCTTTTGTAATTACTATGACAGATTATAACCTTACTTATGTCTTCATTAATTGTTTTGCATACTCGTTCTTAATCCAAAAAGTGTGTCTCGCAGCAAGTTGAGGATTAATCGTAAATTTCTATGCGTTTAATATTAGAAGATTAGGAATGCAAAAAAAGACAGTGACATTGATTCAAGAAAATTGGGTGAGGGGGGTAAAATGCATGTTTCAAAATCTAGGGGGCAACTTTTTTCTGCTAAAATTACCCAAAAAGGTATTTTTTAAAATCAGAGGGAGGAGGAACAGTGAAGAATTTTGGGGACGACCCCCCCCCCTTTCAGTTGATACAGTGTAGCAGAACTCCATCAGTTTAATACTCTTGATTAAATTTAGATTGGATTTGCAAATGTATCTCCATTAGGTAGATATCTTCAATATTCAGTTAATCTCCGAAGCCACGCCGAAAAACGGCGGCGCGCCACCGAAAATCTTATAGCGCGCCCCCGCCGAAAAGACTTCAGTGCGTCGATGCCGCCACCGATACGGTCGATGGTAGTGTGCCGCAGGAAATTTTTGTGCCGAATTATTTTTTGATATTATTGAGAGGCAAATACAATGCAAAAATCTACTATCTAACGGTACATGCAAAAATGTTGGATCCTCTCAAAGTGTTTTTGGATCTACTCTTCGACTATGTTACGTTGTTAATCCTAATGTCGGGGTGGCGTTTAGAGCATCGTCAGCCCTCTCCACGTGGGACGATCTGCAGCTAGGGCCTCTGCATCAGACAGCAAAATTCCAGCTTGATCCAGGAAATCCCAAGACTATCACTTCACTGGAACTTGGGTCTTCCGCTTTGGAGGCTTCCAGCCACCACTGATTGGTTCAAAGTTGCCAAGAATCTGAGCTGGAATATCGGAAGTTAATCGCAAAAGATGTCTAAACCAACGAACTGTCTTCTCGGCTACCAGATTTGACGAAGGTGACTGGGAGGTCATATTTCATAGGCGGTCGTTGCTGACAAAATCTGTCCATCGGATTCCCTAGATTGCACAAAGCGACTTAGATTGAAGAGTGTTGAGGCGGCGCTCGTCAACTATGGACTTTAGATTATCATTCACTTGTTTCTGTCCTCTACTACAATGTAATATCTTCTAACTAAAATTAGTTTTTGACTCGCCTTGATATTTCCTTGACTACCTTATTTATTGATTTTTTACTATATGCAAAAATGCCATATTACCATATGCAAAAATACTAAGGCCTGAAAGCAAGATGGAAAAAGTTTATGATTAGCCCCCCCCCCTTCCCCCACCCAAAATGTATTTTTACATATGTAGCCTAACACTTGTACATTGTACATTGTACATTGAAGCATGTACAAAGTGGAAGAACTAAAGTTATATACGATTTCTTTGTCCTCCTAACATCCATCTCAAAAAAATTCAATTTTAAAATAGCAATGAATTCCTTAAAACATTTTGTGACTTAGATGAGGTTATTGATGTTGATACTCAGTTGCACATTGTGCAGGTTGCTGATGATCTACCTCCTATGTTATCAAGATATGAACAATGCAGGTCCCTGGAACGGCGTTTGCCCACAAGATGGAATGCAACATTAGAATAGATAGCTTTTTTGAAAGCACTAAAAAAAACTGTAGCGTAAAGAGCGAGGTATTGACTTGGGGGAGAAACCCCTCATATACGTAATAATTTCTGTTCATTCTAAGTTCTAATGTTGCTCCTTACTTTCAGTTGAAAAAACTTGTTTTTTAAATTTAATTTCTGATCGTTTTTTTTAAATAATGCTTGGAAATCCGGCGCCCCCTTCATAGAAATGTCCCTTACCCCAAAGAAACATCCTCCACGGAAAGATTATCCCGAGTAACCCCCTCCTCAAGCCCCCCCCACCAAAAAAAAATTCTTTCTGAAAATGTCTGTGTACTTCCCAATAACCAATACAATATGCAAGCAATGGGCAAAGTTCATAACTTGCAGCCCTTCCCCTGGGAACTGTGGGGGATTAAGTCATCGTAAAAGACATATTTATTAGATTTCGACTTTGCTAAACAAAATAGCTATCTCAAAATTTTAATTGGGTGACTTTGAGAAAAAAATGAGCGTGGGAGGGGGGGGCCTAGTTGCCCTCCATTTTTTTGGTCACTTAAAAGGGCACTAAAACTTTTAATTTCCGTTCAAATGAGCCTCCTTACGATATTCTAGGACCACTGGGTCAATACGATTACCCCTGGGGAAAAAAAAACAAACAAACAAACAAATAAACACGCACCCGTGATCTTTCTTCTGGCAAAAAAATAAAAATTCCACATTTTTGTAGATAGGAGCTTGAAACCTCTACAGTAGGGTTCTCTGATACGCTTAACATGATGGTGTGAATTTCATTAAGGTTCTATAACTTTTAGGGGGTCTCTCCCCCTTTTTTTCAAAAATCAGCCAAATTTTCTCAGGCGCGTAACTTTTGATGGGTAAGATGAAACTTGATGAAAGTTATATATTTGAAATCAAAATTAAAATCTAATTCTTTTGATGTATCTATTGGTACCAAAATTCCGGTTTTTAGAGTTTCGGTTACCATTTAGCCGGGTCGCTCCTTACTTACAGTTCATTACCACGAACTGTTTGAAAACCCTTTATTTACAAAATGCTTCCTGTTTTTCTTGTAACTCCTGAGAACAAACTGTTCTTAAAGAAAAAAAAGCTATGTTTCCTGAAAATTGGCTATGTAACAAAAAAAAAAAAAAAAAAAAAAAAAAAAAAAAAAAAAAAAAAAAAAAAAAAAAAAAAAAAAAAAAAAAAAAAAAAAATCAAGTATTAAATCCTAAATGCTAAATTCAAACTTTGATCGTTTTGATATGCTTACCCACCATGTCCAATACGTCCATAAACGCGGTTCCTTAATTGTCGAGATGGGAAGGAGGATAAATAATCTCTCATTCTCATAGGATCCGTTGAAACGTTTAATTTTAAAACCTTTATTAGCCTATATCACTCTTAAGTGAGAGGATTCAATCTTGAGGCTATGAGAAATAGTAGCCTCTGTAGCGTAGAGAAAGATGGGTTAAGGGGTAAAGTAATCAAAGAAGTGGAATGCAGGTTGCAAGACCAGGAAATTCACACATGAAGTAAGACATAAACTTTCAGATTCCTAATCAAGGCTTTATAAATTAGCCATGGAGTTTAGGTGCAAGTACATTTGTTTAATTCCGGCTATAGAGCTTAATTTAAAGTAAATTTTAAATAACCTATTTTTTGTTGGATTAATTCAAATATCAGGCAGTTTAAGGTCTCGCTATCGATCATATGGGTTAAAAGAATGTATGTGAAAAGTTAAGGTTGATATCTCGGCCTTATTTTGTCCGAAGTTCGGTCATGGTAATGAAGCTAAAAATGAATCTTGGCCTGAATTCTGATAAAAACTGATACCAATTTAGTTTTCAAAACTTTTAAAAGTAGCCGAAAAATTTTGAAAAATAGAAGAAATGCCGACCAATTGATGGTGCGTCACCGAAAATTTTTTTGGTGATGCAAAGTTGTGTCCGCTGCCGCTGAATTTTATTTCGGCGCGGTTTTGGTGTCAATTTTCAGTCGCAATATGCAGTATTTATTTATTGTTGAGCATAGCGTGATAGGAGAAGACGAATGTGTTTGAGGCACAATTGAAGGTTCTTATGGCTCCTTCTGAAATTTTCAACGGGGTATGCATAATCTTCAAAAAAAACGACAAAAACAAGCATGAAAAGTCAACCAAACAATGAAAAAAAGCAAAGATTAAAAGATAAATAAAATTCAAAAAGCCCAAAAATCTTATATTTTACATTGGTTTAATTCTTATAATTTTTGGCTTTTACTGAATTTAATTTATCTTTTCATTTTTTTTCATTGTTTTTTTTTGTTTTCCACGCTTGTTTTTTGGTTTTTTTCTTCAGCATTTTCATTGATTATATTATTTTGTTTCGCGCTGAAGAAGAGAGGCGACTGTTCTCTCGAAATATTCGCCTTCTGTGTTTCTTCAGTATTTCGTTTGGCCTTTAAAAACCCCATTTTGATCGTTTTCTTTCTTAATGTTAAAGACAAAAGACTTGTTTTTCCAGAAATATTTCGTAAGTTGCTTGAGTTTCACTTCGGATTTTAATTTTAAATTGCTTTAGAAGGTAATTACTTAATTTTTGATTAATTTTTTAATTGATAAATAGAATGCTATTACATAATATCATTTTTTATCTAATTTTAGATCTATTTTCACATTCTTCAAGTCCTAAAAGTAAAAACATCTAGATTTACCCTCTTGGAAAAACATAATGAGATGTACATGAGAAGGATGTAATGAGAAGGACTCTTTTTTGCTAAAATCTGTGTTGTATCCAAGTTTCAATGATAGTATTTTACTTCTCATAGTTTGCATTAACTCCGTTCCAAGATCTTTCATGGACTTGCCACAAATTCTGAAAATGGCCGATCCCGTCACAGTTTCTGAGGATTGTTTCATTAAAAACGGTAAGTTGTACAGTTAATTTTTTTGTGTCGGAATAAAAGAAAGCTACTTTGTTCTACAAAATAATTATTCCTTTTTTTCCTTCTTGCTCATTTAGTGGTCTTAAGAAAAAAATGTAACAAAAAAAATTAACTGCATAGGTACTTGAATCTAACGATTAAGAGCCGAGGGGTGATAAAGTGACTTCTTTGTGACGTAAAACACATTTAAGTTCAATTTATTAGCTTTAATTTTTAAGTTTGTTGAGACACTTAAATCATCCGGTTGAGGAATTTTCTGTCAGTCTTCTCTGTGCTGGTATGATGAACGAAATATTTTCATCAAAGCAGGGGTAGTAATGGGGGTTTAGATGGGAATATCTAATCATAATGCATGTAAGAGATGAACAAGGTTAGTTGAATTCAGCTGCTAAACTTTGGGAGACAATATTTTGTATATTATGTTATGGGAACTAATGTAGAAAACTCCTAATGATTGGTATTTTTTACTTTTAATTGTCTATTTTTTGTGATTGTTAACCTGTAGTTAAGTTTTGATGGCACTGTGTTTACAGTAACATCATCTTGTAAAAAATGTTTTATTGAAAAGGCTAATAAGGCCCTAAATGAACTGGCAAGTTATATTAGATTTAGCTGTCTATCTTTGAGGTTCTTAAGACGAATTTCATGACTTTTTGTAGAATTGGTACTCCCATTATTTTAAAAGATAAAATTTGTCTGTATGGTGTATTCTTAAATCCAGCTTATGGTGTTAAATGTTTAGGATTTATCTCGATTTGCAATTTGAGTTGGAAACAACACTATGATGCAATAACAGCAAAACCTGGCAATAGGATTGGGTCTTTTAAGAAGGCTAAGGAATGAGCTTCCAACAAGATTTTTAATGATCGTCTATCATTCTCTTATCAATCCGTATCTTTCTTATGGTTGTTTGCTGTGGACTAGTTCTTTTGTCTCAAGTTTTAAAGGAGTCCAAATTTACAAAATAAAGTTGTTCGTGCCTTAGGAGAATATATGAGATTCGAAAATTGCACTTTGAGTTGCTTCGCTAACATGAAAATTCTAAACGTTTATAAGTTAAGAGATTATCAAGCAGCTGTTTTTGTTTTATCAATGTTTGAATCGTTATTCCCCGGAGTGCTTTTGCGAAATTTTTAAGTCTAACTCGTTTATCATTGTTATGAAACTAGATATTCTTCTGGGATAGTGTCTGAGTCTCGGAGTACTCAATGAGGATCTTTATTTCCGCGTTTTGCAGGACCAAAGCTGTGGAATTCTCTTCCGGAGGTTATGAAGGGGGCGGGTAATTTTAGCCAGTTCTGGAGGTGGTTGAAACCGCTACCTTCTGGGAATTTGTTAATGTTTTCTTCTTTTTTTTCTTTTTTTTGCGATTTGATTTATAAGTGAAGTTTGAATATATATTAGTAGATTATAAGAATGGAAACAACCATGAAATGCAACCCAATGAGTTTCCCTGATGATTGTTGAAAGATTATGTAAGCGTTATTATTTTGTTAATAAATTATTTCTCTCTCTACTCTCTCTCTTTCTCCGTCAAATGTTAATTTTTAAGATGGATTTAAATTTAGATTTAAGATGGATTTCCATCTTTAGATTTTAAAGATGGAAACAACCATCATATACAACCCAATGGGTCTCCCCGATGATTGTTGAAAGAAGATGTACGCGTTATTATTGTTAATAAATTATTTGTCTCTCTCTGTAGAATGTTAATTTTATTGTTTTTTTATTCTGTTGACTTGAATAAATTGACCAGAGGGAGGGAGGGTCAGGGGTCAGTTCCCATCATTTATTATTAATAATTTTTGGGGAGGGAGGGGTATCGGGCCATGGAGGATCAGAGGTCAAATCCCGTAAGTCTTGGAATGAAATATTGTTAATAAGTTTTTTTTTTTGGGGGGGGGGGGGGGGGTTGGGCCATGGAGGGCCAATGGTGAGCTGCCATAGTTTTTTGGAATAAAATATCGTTAACTAGTTTTTTGGAGGGGAGGGGGGTCGGGCCATGCAGAGAAGGCCAGGGGTCAGATCGCTTGTGTTTTGGAATAAAATTTCGTTTTTTTTTAGTTTGGGTAGAGGTTTGGCTTTTCTGATCTTTAAAATTTTTTTTCAAAACCCTCACATAAGAACCTTACATGTCCCTTGAACATAACATACAACACTTGCCCCATGGCTCTGGGGGTTTGTGTTGACCCTGGAGTTTTTGTTAGCCGATCTTTTGACTTATTTGAACAAAATTGCTATCTAAAAAACTCGATCGGATGGATTTGAGGTAAAGAAGGCCCTCCGGTCCCTTTTGATTTTTAAAAGGGAACTAGAACCTTTAATTTCCAATAGAATGAGCCCCCGACGAACTTATAAAATCGTTCCTTCCATAAAAAAACTTATATGCCCTGTGTTTCGAGGGGCTGTGTAAACCCTGAAGTTTTTGCTATATTTTGTCTATTTAGTCTATTAGTCTTTTCTCTATCTTTTTCTCTAGTCTTTTCTTCTTAAGTCTATTTTGGAAAAAATGGACATTTCAAAAATTTGATCGGACGCACTTGGGAATCAAATTATTGATGTCTAAGCTTTTATAGACGAAAAACGCGCCGAATCTAATGAACTAGCTTTGCTTTTTTTTGCACCGTAGTAATTTAGACGAAAATGTAGCATTTCCCTTGAAAATTTTGAATGAAAATTCTGTGAATGCGGAATAAAAACACAATTGAAAAATTAAAATGAAAAAGAAAAAAATAATACCGTTTTTGACACATTTTCTAGACTAATTAAAAATACATACATAGGTGGGCGTCTAGTAATAATTTAAGCTCGAATGATGACTAACAATAACAATTCTTCTCATGTTAAAAATTACCTTATTAGCAGTCATGTTAAAATTACTGGGAATTACAAAGTTGAATCGGAGCTCTCAAGCAGAGATGTAGCTACAACACTTTATTGGGGGGGGGCAAGATGGATCTCTGTCTGACAGTGGGGATCCAGAGAGGGGGGGCGAGGGAGGCACGCCCCCCCCCTAGCGTAGTCTAAAGTAGTGTAATTTACTTAAATAACCCTAGTTTGCGTTAATTAAACTTGCTTTTAACACAAGTTTAACGGATCAACCTATTTTGCGCCCCCCTAAATTATTTTAATAGGATCAACCTATTTTGCACTCCCCCCCCCCTCCTAAAAAAAATCCTGGATACGCCCCTGCCATCCGAAAAGTCAAGAGCATGGGCTATAGAATCATTTTTTCTCCAAATCATTGCCCGCCTGAAACAACGCAACTGCTTTCAAGGTTATTTTTAGAAATACAATTTATTATGAATAAAATTTTTTTGGCCATAGAATAGGATTTTGAACTCTTAGTGTCAAACGTTTTCAGTAAAGAAATGAAAAAATTCAAATGGATTTTACTGTAAAAAATATGCATTGTCAGTTTAATGTACATATGCTTATATTTATTCCCTAAAATCTTAATTAATTTTTGATTTCTTAAGGTTATAAAAGTGAAAACATTAAAAAAAAAATTTGAATAAAGTACAAAATTATATTCTAGCTTCTAGAAAGCATATGGTTTTAGAACCCTACTCAGATTAATTTCTGCTTGTTTTGAGTTTGACATATTTTAATTTCTGTTCGTTTTGGGTTTAATTTTTTTTATTGATACTGATTTGTGTAGTTGTATGTTTGGTACATAATTTGATTCTATTTTTGTTCATTTTTTGGTTTAATGGAGTTCTTTACTTTTTTTTCTAAAAACTTATTTTGTGGAAAAAGTTTTTTTAATTAATTTCTGTTCGTTTTATATTGACATAGTCTTCTTCAGGGAGAAAGACAAAGCCTCTTCTAAACTTAAACAACTATCCCTTCCATAAAAACCTTAAATACCCCCTGGGCATAACTTACAATCCTTGCCCCTTATCTGAGGGGTTTGTTTCAACCCCAAAAGCCAGGTATATTTAGACTATTTTGTACAGAAGGGCTGTCTCAAAATTTCTATTAGATGTATTTTCTATAGATATGACGATATTTATTTGCTTAAAATCTTAACTAATTTTCGACTGCTTAGAGTTGTAAAGGTTTTAAAAGATTTTTATCAATAAAGTAATAATTATATTCTGGCTTTTTAGAAAGCATAGGGTTTTAGCATTAACCCCTGTTTGCATTCTGGTTTGTATTAACTTTCCGTCAAAGACTGGAAAGCCATTCTAATCCTTTCATCCTAGGACATGCTGATATCTGATATCTAGTATCAGCTGATATCTAAATAAGCCATGAATTTTTAATTAGTAAAACAAAAGTAAGTTTTAAAATCATAATTAACATATTTATTTCTGAATTTTTCTAGAACGGCCATATCTAATATCATGTTTATCTAATTTTGTTCGTTTTTTATTCATTCTGGTAAAAAAGAAAAAAAAAAAAAAAATAAAATTTAAATGAAATAAATTGAAAATTAAAGTACATTAATTAAAATCGATATTTGAATTGGCCTAGAATTTTAAATTAGTTCCTTGATCCGAGTTTTTATGCCAACAACAAAAGATCAGAAAAATATTTGAAAGACGATTCTTTCACAACTAATGAAAAATTCATTTTATTCTGTTATAAAACTTGAATTATTGATATATAACGAAATCTCTCCAGTCAACTTTTAGTTCACAGAAAGCTAACATATATTGATAGGCCAAAATGTCATACTCAAATGTAATTATAGGGCCTATCTTTGTTCACTATTTATTACGATGCACATATAAAATTACTCATGAATGTTGTCAAGCTTCTCTCTAGTTTTCAGCTAAATAGCACAGGGGCGGATCCAGAATTTTTTAGGGGGGGGGGAGGGGCACAAATATACTGATCCGATAGAAAAAATTTTAGGGGGGGGGGCGCAAAATAGGTTGATCCGATAAACTTGCGTTAGGAGCAAGTTTAATTAACGCAAAGTTGAGTTAATTAAGTAAATTACACTACTTTAGACTACGCTAGGGGGGGGGGGGGCGCTAGGGTTGTGGGGGTGTCCTCCTCAAAAACATATTTGTATCTGGAAATCAACTTCGCTGAACAAAATGGTTATCTCAAAATTTTGATTGGATGTGTTTGGTGGAATGATGAGCGTGGAGGGGGGGGGGGCTAGTTGCCCTCCAATCACTTTCGACTATTAAAAAGGGTACTAGCCCTTTGAATAGAGCAAACTTGTATCTCAAATCTTTCATCAGATGGGTTTGGAAAAAGAAGGCGTCAGGAGGCTAGTTGTCCTCGGACCTCTTTCGACTATTAAAAAGTGAACTCGAACTTTCAAATTCCAATCAAATGAGCCCTCTCTGAATCTTATACGAGTATCTCTTTCATAAGAACCATATATGCCCCAGGGAATAACTAACAACGCCTGTCCGTGGGCCCTGGGGGTTGCTGTCGACATCTGAGTTTTTGTTATCTGACTTTCGAACAATTTTTAACTTAATGGTTATCTCAAAATTTTTTTATCGGATGCATTTTGGGAAAAAGAGGCTTGGGAGGGGCTAGTTGCCCTCCAATCTCTTTTGACTCTCAAAATCTGAACTAGAACTTTCAATTTCCAATCAAATGAGCCCCCTCTGAAGTTTTTTACAAGCATACCTTCCATAAGACCTATATATTCCCCAAGGGCATAACTTACAACGCCTTCCCTCGGGTCCTGGGGGCTGTGTCAACCCCGTAGCTTTCGTTATATGGTCTTTGAACTATTTAAAAAAATGGCTATCTCAAAGTTCTTATTAGGTGGGTTTTGAGAAAAAGGGCGTGGATGGGAGGGGGGCTAGGTGCCCTTCAACCTCTTTAAACTCTTAAAAAGTGAACTAGAACTTTCAATTTCCAATCAAATGAGCCCCTTTTTGAAGTTTATACGACAACCCCTACCATATGTAGTGTCTCTCTGGAAAAAAATAAAACATTAATTGGAGCCGTATGGGCCTTTACTATAGGCAACGCTACTCTGATTTCTGTTCGTTATGAGTTTCATTTATTTATTGATAGTGATTTGTGGTAGATTTACGCTTGGAAGATTATTTTACTTTATATTTACTCATTCTTGGCTTAATGGAGCTGTTAAACTTTTCTTTGAAAAATTTGTTTTGTGGAAAGTCTTTAAATTTCCGTGGAACATTAATTTTTCATCAAGTTTTCTTCCTTCTTTAAATAAAAATCACCATTGTTCCAAAATTCTAGAAGTAGTCTTTAAATTGAGAGGCTTTTTTCTGGAATAGGTTGTTAGATGCTAATTCAGAGTCTACTTAAATTTATTTATTTCTAATCCGTCATATAAATACAAAAGCACACACAGGCAGAGTATATAGATAAAACGACAAAAAAAAGGAATATGAGAAAAAAGAGACATCGGAACTGTGGGCCGCTTTTAATATTTATTTATTTCTAACCCGTCATACAATACAAAAGTACACAGAGACGGAGTATATAGATAAAACGACAAAAAAAGGAATATGAGAAAAAAGAGACATCGGAACTGTGGGCCGCTTTTAATATTTATTTATTTCTAACCCGTCATACAATACAAAAGTACACACAGGCAGAGTATATAGATAAAACGACAAAAAAAGGAATATGAGAAAAAAGAGACATCGGAACTGTGGGCCGCTCTTAATATTTATTTATTTCTAACCCGTCATACAATACAAAAGTACACAGAGACGGAGTATATAGATAAAACGACAAAAAAAGGAATATGAAAAATAAAGTACTGAAGAACTTTTACATACATACAGCTTTAAATATCACTGTATAAGAAGGGACGAAAACTGATGTTGCTATTGTGTTTCGAAATACGTTTCGATGGAGCTATTGCTGGGTCGACTATTTTATATTTACTGATTAATGCTGAATTTCAGGTCCATGGGGGTAAATGAAGTAAAAATTTTGCAAAATTGAAATATAATGAGAATACTCATTTGCACAAATCACATTTAAATGGTGTCTCACCTGAATGCACTCTTTGTGCGTGTTCAAATAGTCCATTCAAGGCAAGCACTTTTTGGATAAACGATCTTTTAAACAGTTACTTACCTGTATAAACTCTTTAGAGCTCATTCGAAAATTTTTGATTTTAAACAAGCATTTCTTACATACATCACATTTGTTACAATCAAGCAAATATATATATCACAGATTTTTACTAAAACAGGCAAATACTAATGAGAATAATGCTAAATTTTTCAACATAAACTCAGGGCAATGTCCATAAATTTGTAAAAAAAAAATGAATTGCTAAAAAAAACTAAAAACAGGAAAAAATTTTTGAAAAAAAACTAATTCGATGTATTACTAAGTGGTTGTGAGAATAATAGCCACAACCCACTGAGGATAGAACTAATTTTACAACAATCATAAACTCCTTTCATATACTCCTGTATGCACTTTTTGATGCCTATGAAAATTGCTATAATCACAAAAAGATTTTCTCACACACATCACATATGAAAGATTTCTCACCTGTATACAGTCTCTAATGTGTATTCCAACAGTAAGCTTGCGAAAAACACTTCTCAAATAAATAACATTTAATTGGCTACTAGTCTATATGCACTCTCTGGTGCCTGTTCAACCAGCCTTGTAGAGAGAAAGCAGCATAATTTACATACATCACATTTAAACGGCTACTCACCTGTATGCACTCTTCGGTGCAGGTTCAAATTTGAAGAATGAGAAATTTTTTTGTCACAAACATCACACTTAAACGGTTGTTCACCCGTATGCATTCTTTGATGTGTTTTCAAATTTGCAGGTTGAGAAAAAGTCTTGTTACATACATCACATTTAAACGGCTTCTCACCTGTGGTGCACTCTTTGATGGGTGTTCAAATGTGATGCTCGAGAAAAGGTTTGGTCACAAATATCACACTTAAACGGCTTCTCACCTGTATGCACTCTTCGGTGCAGGTTCAAATTTGAAGAATGAGAAAATTTTTTGTCACAAAACATCACATTGAAACGGTTTTTTTCACCAGTATGCATTCTTTTATGTGTGTTCAAAGTACCAGCACGAGAAAACGTCTTGTCACAAACATCACACTTAAAAGGTTTTTCACCCGTATGCACTCTTTTATGGGTGTTCAAACTTGATGCTTGAGAAAACGTCCCTTGTCACAAACATCACACTTAAATGGTTTTTCACCCGTATGCACTCTTTTATGGGTGTTCAAACTTGATGCATGAGAAAAGGTCTTGTGACATTCATCACATTTAAACGGTTTCTCCCCTGTATGCACTCTTTGGTGCTCGTTCAAATGCTGCTTTCGAGGAACTATCTTATCACATACTTCACATTTATATGTTTTCTTCTCTTTATGAGTTCTTTGATATCTCTTTCCAATTTTCTATACTTTTTACTTTGCAGACAACTTTTCAAACCAGTTTTCTGATTTTCTAAGCCTTTTCCTTCAGATTCCGATTCACATGCATTTGAGAAAGCACTCGTAGATGGATTCTTTGAAACAACTAGTGACGTATTTCCCTGTAAGTATGTTCCAGACTCGTGTGGAGAAAAGTGACCTAAAATTTAAAATTCCATAAAGTTAAAAGAAAGCAAAAAAAATGAATAAAACAAAAAATCAAAACTTAAAAAACCAAAAACACAAACGCATCTTTCAACATGTTTTTAAAAGCCTACTGAGTAAAAAAAAATCGAATAAAACAAAATATCAAAAATGAATCAACAAAAAATAAATCTTTAAGTATTTTTTAAAAGTCTATAGAAAAAAAACAGGATATGTTTTGATTTGTGTTTCGGTATGTTTTAACAACTAATATTTTTTTCGATCCCTCTTTTCTCCCTCGTGGTGATACTATTAGCTTTTGAAATAAGTTACTCTAATGCAGTGAGAGCGAAAATGAAACCTTAAGCGATCAAAAAGTATACCGTGGTGTAAATCAACCCATAAGGAAAGGAGAGGAAATATTACAACAAATATTAGGAATTATTGTAACTAAAATAGGAAGAGCTAAAAGAATACACATCATATGTTGAAGGTAAATTTTTGGGGTAGCCGCAAAGCTTTGGATTAAAAAAATGGCCAAAGTCCCGTTTTCCATAGGTCTTACACATACCAGTTCAAATAGCAATAAGGGTAAGTCAACAAGGGACAATAAGGGTAAGTAAGGGGCAATAAGGGTAACTCAACAGCAACTGGGTGGTGTGAAATTGAATAAAGGATTATTGGCCAAATTTCTGAGAAAGAACATTTATTTCTACCCATATTTGTCATTTTCTGTTTAGATTTGTACCTAAGTGCCATTTTAAGTGGCTTCCCTTCGTGTGTCACTACTTACTTGCATCATGAAGTTAGAGAATTTTATTTTCTATTCCCAAGGGGCTTGTCCTTTGTCAGCTAGTTCAATAATAAAAACAGCTGATGTTTGTAAACAAAGCCAACCTAAATTAATGTCCTTCTTCTTCTTCCCAATCTGCAGCCATCAATAGACGCAGTTGCCAAACGCTAAATATTAAACGCCATCGATTACGTTGGCTCGTCCGTTTTTTGCGTATATTTGGTGATAGTTTTGTTCAGAAGGGAGCAATATATCAAACAAACAGAGAGGCCAAGTTTGTACCAGCGGGATTTTAATCCTTAAACTTCTGGGAATAGGTGATTTGAGTATTGCACTTCCCACATTCTGTCTACCTCGAAGGCAATAAGAATTTTCAAATTAAAAAACATATTGGCTGAGTAAGCATATTTAAAAAACATGTTGGCATGTTTTTGGCCTTCACACTAATTGTATATATTCTTGCTTGTAGGCTAGACTAAAAATTGGTACTGGCTTATTGAAAGACCAAGACGATCCCCTCTTGGATCCGTAAATCGACGCTGGTACATAGCCAAAAAAAACCCTGCTGACTGACGAATTGACTCCCGACAACGGGATCAATAAACTAGCCAAAATGACAGAAGTAAAAAAGGACAGACAGTGTCTTGCAACACAAAAGTGACCTCTCACGTGATCCAGTATTGTTTTGTGTGCGGAATGGACTCATGCCAAATGCACAGGAATCAAAATCACCAGGAGCTACAAACGTAACCCGACTTGGACATGTGTTGCGTGCGCCCTAGTGGTACAAGAGACATAGCCGATAACAAACACCCCAGCCTTCAAGTCCCAAGAAACTCCTAATTGCGACGACATGCTTCAACAGGAACCCTCAACTGGACGGTAAAAAAAACGATAAGTCCTATCTTACTTCTCTAAACGCAACTGCATGCTTACAAATAAGCCAAGAAAAATAAAAAGTATCGGATGTCACTGGGTCACACTCGAGACACTAGAGGCATCTAGCGGTCGCGTCGTCAGCAAACAGGTGGCGTTGTCGCCGTCTTTGACGGAGATCCCATCTGTCGAGTCTTCTCAAAATCAAGATGCACGATACAGATGGAACAAGGTACCGGATTATCTACATAGTTTCCACATAGATTACGAGAAGGAAAGCGAATATCAGTGAAGGAGAAATTATTTCTACAGCTGAACTTTTCTATTTGCCAGCGAGACTAGCGCCATCTACTGACACTGTATATCGTATCAGCGACTCGAGCCTCTTTCAACCATGGAAAAGGAAGCCCTAGAGCCGCCCACCCCCTTTCGTAGCGATAAGGAAGTCAAAGTTACCACTCCCCTCTCCAGTTTCAATGCGACAGCACTCCAAAGTCCTTACCTGGACCAAAAAGTTCTATGCTTTGGGACGACGCAGGGACTACGCCATACGAGATGCTACAAGCCCGCTCATATAAACTGGCCCAAACGGAGGGTAACCGTCTCTTGTTTGACGTTTCATCCAGTCATACGCGTAAGCCACAACGGAATATCAAGGAGAATGTCCTTACGCTGTTGAACTACAATTACTCCATCCGGAACAAACCCTCTCGCGAAGTGGAAGATTCATTAGAGTTCTCTATGATCAACGGCCTTTCAGCAAGAATTTAGTAGCAGAACTAAACATCACTGAACATAAGGCGGGGATATAGCTCAACTAACAGCTACAAATGCCACTTACAAACAGCAAATCGCGGACGTGATCGAAATTCTTCTACAAAATAACCGATCGCACCATAAGAGTCGGACAGTCAGCCTATCAACACAAAAGAGTACGAGTACTATGACTGATCCCCACGAGACAGTTATCGTACGCAAGGCACTGCGCATTGTCAGTACAAGTGAAGAAGGTGGAAAAACAATACCAATTACTGATCGTCAAATCACCCCCAACTACAGGAACAGCTGAGACTTGCCAGCCTTCGGCAAAACTCAGGACTGAGCGTCCGAAAAAGGATTAATCAGTCATTGCACTCGACTCTCCAATTGAAACTCAGAAAAAGGCAGAAAACAATTGCTTTTATTTTAAAAACTGAAACTGTAGATGGGGTAACGAGTGCTGGAATTCCCATTCAGCAGCAGTTCCGTCGATCTGTGAACATCACTCCAGCTTAGGTGGTTGTGAAGGTGCCAAATCAGACAAATGCGCAAAACTTCATCCCCCGAAATGCAAGAAGTTTGCAACAGGCCGCTGCAATAGAGGAAATCGTTGCAATTACTTCCACCCACCGTCACCATTTTTTCAAAACACAGCCAAACCTAACGTGAATACCACAGGACCAAAAACTCGACACATCCTCTGAAACATCACCACCCGCAACAACTTCAACAGGAATGTATTCGAACTCGCACTTTCTACAGGAATGGCTCCTCAGCCACAGACAACGTCCGCCACCAACAAACAGGGAAAAACAATGGAAAAATACATTAGAATCAACCAGCAGTCAACAGAAAACAAATGGAAGACGCAGCTATGGTACAATAAAACACAAAAACCAACATCATTATCCAAACCTCTTCAGTCAAGAACTGACAAACTCCAAACTCTCGATACAACAAGAACACTTACCGGCAGATCCCAGGTCAACTTACCATGCCTCCGGTCCCCATCCTCGAGACGATGGTGTAATTTCTTAAAAGGAAGGTTTAGAAAACTGGAATCCAGAAACTGAAATAAAAAAATAAACTAAATGCGCCCACCAAAAACCCTTTTGGACGCAGAATCATTCAAGGTCGTAGGCGAGGTAAATGCGAAGATTTCCCTCAAACCTGGAAGAAAAAAAAAAAAAAAAAAAAACCTATTTTCAGTTCTGTTTCCCTAACATGGCGCTCATCAACGCCCAGTCCCTCGGAAATAAGACTGAGGAGCTCAAACACTTCGTACGCCGTGATAATATTGACATCGTAGCAATTACTAAAACATGGATGGCCTCGGCAGATTTCGTAGAATTCGTCGGATACAACTTACATCTGCTGCCACAGTGTGACGCTGACGGAATTCCAGTCCATCATGGAGGAGGCGTCGGTTTGCTGTGCAAATCTTCCATTATATTTCAGATTCTGCAAATACAAGTCCCGAGGAACATATTTTTAGAAGTCTAGTGGCTATGGGTTAGGCCTCAATGGCTACCTAAAGTCTTTTGGTGCGTTGTCTACAGAGTCGTTTATTACTCCCCAAATGGATCGTTCCGTAAAGAGTTACTCTCTTACCTGCAAAAACTGCACGGACTGGATTCGCTGCAAATACCCCTGCGCTGCGATCGCTGGAGATTTTAATGACATAAAGTCATCGTTGGTGCATGAAACGCTATCCCTGAAACAGATAGTCAACTGTCCCACCAGAAAAGAGAAGACTCTCGACCGCATCTTCACTAAGTGCGCCGATTACTTTCGTGACCCCTAAACTCAGCACCCACTTGATAGAGGAGACCATCTAATTATTCGCCTGGTGCCAAATGGCTACAAGCCGAAAAATGGATATGAGATTAGAAAATACCGCTCCATCACCAAAGAGGCGTCATGAATTACAGATAATGCCTCTCCTTGACGAACTGGACAGAGTTTCTAAGACTCGAGGGAGCTAAGAGATTAGTGAATTTCTTCTGGATTACCTTTTCGAAAGATTTCAACAGTGCTTTCCTGAAAAACAGAAAAAGGTTAAAGCCCTGGACAAGCCCTGGAAGACGGACGGGATCAGACGAATAATAAACGAACATGACCAACTGTTTGACAAAGGGTGCCAGAATGAGGCAAGGAGTTGCGGAATGTAGTTGTGAACAAATGTCGAGCCGCCCGCCGACAGTACGGAGCCAAAGTAGTTGAACAACTTTCGAATACAGATCCAAAGAAATTCCACACTACAGTCAAGATACTACTCGGTCGTCCATCTCGGAACTCCGGAGTTCTTGATCAAGAGGGGAGATCCTTGTCAGTAGACAAAATAAACTCCTACTTCGCCAAAATCTGCTCTAAACATCGACCTCTTCAGCAACTACCCAAATTCGACGGAACACTGAACAAAATCTCGATAATCACTTCCCTAGAAGTCAAGAAAAAGATTCGCAAGATGGATCAGAATAAGGCATCATTAATCAATAAGAATAAGAAATAAGGTGGGGACCTTCGAAGTCCCCACCAAAATCATTGCCAAGTGTTCGAAGGAAATGAATACACCACTTACTGTAGTTTTCAATCAGTGTCTTGTTGAGGGAACCTTCCGCCAGCGATTTAAGGTGGCGTATATCGTCCCTATCCCAAAGATGCCAAACCCGACACAAGTTAAAGACCTGCGGCCTATCTCAAAAGCCACCTTGAAAATCCTGGCTCTTACGTCAATGTTCTTATTGGGGACATGGTCAAGGCATTCGACCTCTTAGACCATTATATCGTCGTTTCTGGAACAGCTGAAATGAAAGCTCTACAATTTCTTGTTAGACAGATGGCCAGTTTTCTGAGCGACCGGATGCAATGCGTTGAGGTTAAAAATACACAGACAACAAAGATATCAAAGTTCCTCTCTATCACCTGCGGAGCCCCTCAGGGTACCAAACTTGGGAATCTGGCTTTCCTTATAGCTGTAAACAAGCTGGTAATCCAACCAAAACATAGACTGAAATTTGCAGACGACTTGACACTACCAACCTTTCGATTGGTCTCGTCTAAATCACAAGCAGTCAAGCACACCCTTGAGGAGCTGCAACGTCAAGCAAGCGATGCCAAACTTCAAATCAGACATGAAAAAAGTGTGGTCCTCCGAATCAACTTTACAAAGCACATTTCTGAACAAATAGAATCTGAGGTTGATCTTAAAGCAGTGGAGTCCGCGAAAATTCTTGGGATCATAATCGACAATAACCTTGGCTGGGAATCCCAAACCTCCGAATTGGTTCAGAGAGGAGCCAGTCTTCTCAGACAATTTGCCCAGCTACGAAGATTTAGACTATCCCCCCACAACTTGACCAACCTCTATAAAACCTACGTTTTCTTCCTGCCCTGCATTATGGATGCCAGGTTAGGCACCCCGGACTCACCAAAGCTCAGGATCTTAAAATCGAGCGAATTCAAAAACGCTCATGCCGAATCATCCTTGGTACGAATATAATTCATATGAGGAGATTCTGACATCTCTGAATACACTATCTGCCAGGCGACAAGAGTTGCTCATGACTTTTGGGAGGTCGTGCCTGTCGTCGGATCTTTTTCGTAGCATCCTGCCAGAGTTTCAGCTAGCTCCTGAAAATCCATGCCCCACCCGGGGGTCAAACTGGAGGAAAGAAAAATTTAAGTTCCCTCCGGCTAATTGTAGTGTGCGATATGATCGTTCTTTTGTGCCATACTTTTGTAAACATTATAATTCATGTCACAGTGATTAACGACTCTTTTTTTTCTGACATGCCAGAGCTATTGTTTTGGATATTTTGGCGTAATAATAAACTTGATTGATTGATTGATAGGAATAAATACTTTAAAGGCCGGAATATATGATTACCGAAAATTATCTATGTAAAAGAGATCTTACTGTACAAAAAAGAGGCGATCATCTTTTGACCAATGCAAACGGGTTTAGAAGGCGGTCCTTAACTTGAGAAAGCAAAATTTGAATAGCAGGGTTTCAAGTTATCACCTGATTTTAGAAGACAAAATAACAAAAAAAGGTAAAAAGCAGACAGATAAGAAGAATTTTGTTTCACTCTCAGCAATAGCCTTTATAGTCACGTTGAGGAAGAAAAAAATCAATTAAAGAAAAAAACGTGAGGGCAATTGGTAGAACACTGACAAGAAAGAATACGCTTATTTAGTGTAAATTATTTGACAATTTATAGATTATGCAATATTTTGATGGCTAAACAGGATTTGTCATTGGGGAAGGGAAAAATGTTCTGACCTGGTTGTGTCCCAAAAGAGTAAGGTTCTAAAATGAAATTTATGTGGATGGTGAGGGGCTTTTTCGAACTAAATCAAAAACCACTATGTGCACCCTGAGGAGGAGTAAAAATTTGAAAAATATTTATATAGAGAAAAAATATAAGGAAAAATATTTAAATATTAAAAATAAAAAATACACTTATTTTGAGGCAAATTATTGGGCAATTTAAAAATTATGCAATTTTCGATTGTTTACACACAGGATTTATCATTAAGAAAGGGAGGAACGTTTCAACCCATTTGTGTTCCAAAAGAGTTAGGGTGTCAGTGTGAAACTTTAGTGAATGCTGAGGGGCATTTTTAAATGCCCCTCAGCCCCAGAGCCATTTCTATGTACAAATGGCTTATACAAAAAGGTGTATCTGTAATACTTTAGGAACAGCTAAGGGTTTTAACTTGAAACTTTCAGGCCCTTTACTGCAGCTTCTTCAACAACGGCTGCGACCATTCATTAATTTGACTTTAACTACTTATGACTGCTGCCATATCTAATTGCGACTGTTTTCAGGTAATTTTGAAGGGGTTATTGATCAGCATCAGAGCATATTATTTGCACGCGGATTGTTAAAAATGTCTATCAGCAATAGCCTAATAACAGCCGAGGGTATTAAGTTGAAACTTTCAGGGCTTGTTGAAAGGGTTGTTGGAAACTAATTGAGGGGAAGGGAGCTGCAAACTGACAACTCTGATTCAAATATCTGTGATGTAGTACTTATAATTGAGAAAGGGTGGGGGGGGGGTATATCCTGGGTATAACAAAAAATATGAGGGTGTTATGGGGAAACTTCATGACGTTTTGACTATTTTGAAAAAATACCTAATTTTAATCTAACATCTTTGCAAGAAGGGTAGCGAAAAAGGGCTTGGAAGGGAAACGGGATGGCATCAGTCCCTTTGACTCTTATAAAGAGCACCAAAAGTTTCAATTTTCATTTGAATGAGCACCTTCGACAGTTTTTCTAAGACAACTCCTTCCATGCTGACAATGATTAATAAAGTGAAACCTTATTGATCTTTACTTATATTGCGTTTCAGAAATTTTTTATTGAAAATCGCCATCAATTTCATCACTTTGACAAAAAATTTAAAGAGAATCAATTGAAATGTGATAAAAGGATTTATTTTGGTACACAAAAATTGAACACACGGAATGGAGAGAAACAACACACCCTATGGAAATAAAAATATGTATATCATATTGTCTATGTATAAATACGCTACAGAAACTACACAGCCAATGGACATAAAAATATGTATATCATATTGTATATCAATAAAACGTGCCATTAAGAAGAAAGTAAAATACTTTCTTATTATGCTTTGTTATTATTATACTTTGAAAGTAAAATACTTTGTTATTATTATTTAAAACAAAGACATAAAACAAGTGCAATTATTCCTTTCTTCTAATCTAAACAGTTTTTACCAGCAATATTCCTCATGCGCTTCGAAATTTATATCTATTGAGTTTTTTTAAACTCAAGATCAAATTTTCTTGAATATCATATTGAATTTTACTAAGGTAACATTTAAAATAGTATGTTCATATAGTAATTCAAATCAAAGGTTGGAATTATGACAGAAAAACAGAACAAAAGCTATTGTCTTTTTAAGTAAAAAAGAAAGTATTAAATTTGGGTTGATTGGGTTGAATTAAGTTGAATTTACACGTCTACTAAGTGCTAACACAAAAATTTATGTACAAATATTATATTTGCATAAAACTTTAATAGACAATTTTTTGTTTAGCAATACATTTCTTTTGTGATTTTCCTTAGCTAGAAAATTTGTGAAACTGCTACCTTGTTCTTAAAAATACCCATGCTCAACATATATTACCCCTCTGAGTTCAATTTTTTTCTAATTAAAAAAGAGAACCCTTGTGTGATTTTGTTGATAAACGTAACAAACAATTTTTGTTGAATCTCAAACAACTTTTTTATTACAATGAATATATCCTCTTCAACGCTTCGCTCTTTACGATAAAGTTTTTAGTACTTTAGAAAAAAGCTTCTTATTGTTCCAATTAAACAAACAAAGTGTTTCAGAAGCCCTTCTTAAAGAACTGGGACAAAATTAAAACTTTAACGTAAAGATCGAAGTGTTGAGGAGCGGGCAACCACCTTCATATATGTAATAATTTCTGTTCGTTTTCAAGTTTTAATGTTGCTCCTTCCTTCCAGTTAAAAAAAAACTTGTTTTTAAAATTAAATTTTTTGATCGTTTTTTAAATAGTCCCAGGAAATCTGGCACAACCTCCACGGAAAAAGACCCTCTCCAAGGATATATTATCTAGACAATTCAATCCTGGAGAAAATTTACCCCTTGAGGAGCTGCAACGTCAAGCAAGCGATGCCAAACTTCAAATCAGACATGAAAAAAGTGTGGTCCTCCGAATCAACTTTACAAAGCACATTTCTGAACAAATAGAATCTGAGGTTGATCTTAAAGCAGTGGAGTCCGCGAAAATTCTTGGGATCATAATCGACAATAACCTTGGCTGGGAATCCCAAACCTCCGAATTGGTTCAGAGAGGAGCCAGTCTTCTCAGACAATTTGCCCAGCTACGAAGATTTGGACTATCCCCCCCACAACTTGACCAACCTCTATAAAACCTACGTTCTTCCTGCCCTGCATTATGGATGCCAGGTTAGGCACCCCGGACTCACCAAAGCTCAGGATCTTAAAATCGAGCGAATTCAAAAACGCTCATGCCGAATCATCCTTGGGTACGAATATAATTCATATGAGGAGATTCTGACATCTCTGAATACACTATCTGCCAGGCGACAAGAGTTGCTCATGACTTTTGGGAGGTCGTGCCTGTCGTCGGATCTTTTTCGTAGCATCCTGCCAGAGTTTCAGCTAGCTCCTGAAAATCCATGCCCCACCCGGGGGTCAAACTGGAGGAAAGAAAAATTTAAGTTCCCTCCGGCTAATTGTAGTGTGCGATATGATCGTTCTTTTGTGCCATACTTTTGTAAACATTATAATTCATGTCACAGTGATTAACGACTCTTTTTTTTCTGACATGCCAGAGCTATTGTTTTGGATATTTTGGCGTAATAATAAACTTGATTGATTGATTGATAGGAATAAATACTTTAAAGGCCGGAATATATGATTACCGAAAAATTATCTATGTAAAAGAGATCTTACTGTACAAAAAAGAGGCGATCATCTTTTGACCAATGCAAACGGGTTTAGAAGGCGGTCCTTAACTTGAGAAAGCAAAATTTGAATAGCAGGGTTTCAAGTTATCACCTGATTTTAGAAGACAAAATAACAAAAAAAGGTAAAAAGCAGACAGATAAGAAGAATTTTGTTTCACTCTCAGCAATAGCCTTTATAGTCACGTTGAGGAAGAAAAAAATCAATTAAAGAAAAAAACGTGAGGGCAATTGGTAGAACACTGACAAGAAAGAATACGCTTATTTAGTGTAAATTATTTGACAATATATAGATTATGCAATATTTTGATGGGCTAAACAGGATTTGTCATTGGGGAAGGAAAAATGTTCTGACCTGGTTGTGTCCCAAAAGAGTAAGGTTCTAAATATGAAATTTATGTGGATGGTGAGGGGCTTTTTCGAACTAAATCAAAAACCACTATGTGCACCCTGAGAAGGAGTAAAATTTGAAAAATATTTATATAGAGAAAAAATATAAGGAAAAATATTTAAATATTAAAAATAAAAAATACACTTATTTTGAGGCAAATTATTGGGCAATTTAAAAATTATGCAATTTTCGATTGTTTACACACAGGATTTATCATTAAGAAAGGGAGGAACGTTTCAACCCATTTGTGTTCCAAAAGAGTTAGGGTGTCAGTGTGAAACTTTAGTGAATGCTGAGGGCATTTTTAAATGCCCCTCAGCCCCAGAGCCATTTCTATGTACAAATGGCTTATACAAAAAGGTGTATCTGTAATACTTTAGGAACAGCTAAGGGTTTTAACTTGAAACTTTCAGGCCCTTTACTGCAGCTTCTTCAACAACGGCTGCGACCATTCATTAATTTGACTTTAACTACTTATGACTGCTGCCATATCTAATTGCGACTGTTTTCAGGTAATTTTGAAGGGGTTTATTGATCAGCATCAGAGCATATTATTTGCACGCGGATTGTTAAAAATGTCTATCAGCAATAGCCTAATAACAGCCGAGGGTATTAAGTTGAAACTTTCAGGGCTTGTTGAAAGGGTTGTTGGAAACTAATTGAGGGAAGGGAGCTGCAAACTGACAACTCAGATTCAAATATCTGTGATGTAGTACTTATAATTGAGAAAGGGTGGGGGGGGGGTATATCCTGGGTATAACAAAAAATATGAGGGTGTTATGGGGAAACTTCATGACGTTTTGACTATTTTGAAAAAATACCTAATTTTAATCTAACATCTTTGCAAGAAGGGTAGCGAAAAAGGGCTTGGAAGGAAAACGGGATGGCATCAGTCCCTTTGACTCTTATAAAGAGCACCAAAAGTTTCAATTTTCATTTGAATGAGCACCTTCGACAGTTTCTAAGACAACTCCTTCCATGCTGACAATGATTAATAAAGTGAAACCTTATTGATCTTTACTTATATTGCGTTTCAGAAATTTTTATTGAAAATCGCCATCAATTTCATCACTTTGACAAAAAATTTAAAGAGAATCAATTGAAATGTGATAAAAGGATTTATTTTGGTATACAAAAAATTGAACACACGGAATGGAGAGAAACAACACACCCTATGGAAATAAAAATATGTATATCATATTGTCTATGTATAAATACGCTACAGAAACTACACAGCCAATGGACATAAAAATATGTATATCATATTGTATATCAATAAAACGTGCAATTAAGAAGAAAGTAAAATACTTTCTTATTATGCTTTGTTATTATTATACTTTGAAAGTAAAATACTTTGTTATTATTATTTAAAACAAAGACATAAAACAAGTGCAATTATTCCTTTCTTCTAATCTAAACAGTTTACCAGCAATATTCCTCATGCGCTTCGAAAATTTATATCTATTGAGTTTTAACTCAAGATCAAATTTTCTTGAATATCATATTGAATTTTACTAAGGTAACATTTAAAATAGTATGTTCAATAGTAATTCAAATCAAAGGTTGGAATTATGACAGAAAAACAGAACAAAAGCTATTGTCTTTTTAAGTAAAAAAGAAAGTATTAAATTTGGGTTGATTGGGTTGAATTAAGTTGAATTTACACGTCTACTAAGTGCTAACACAAAAATTTATGTACAAATATTATATTTGCATAAAACTTTAATAGACAATTTTGTTCAGCAATACATTTCTTTTGTGATTTTCCTTAGCTAGAAAATTTGTGAAACTGCTACCCTGTTCTTAAAAATACCCATGCTCAACATATATTACCCTCTGAGTTCAATTTTTTTCTAATTAAAAAAGAGAACCCTTGTGTGATTTTGTTGATAAACGTAACAAACAATTTTTGTTGAATCTCAAACAACTTTTTTATTACAATGAATATATCCTCTTCAACGCTTCGCTCTTTACGATAAAGTTTTTAGTACTTTAGAAAAAAGCTTCTTATTGTTCCAATTAAACAAACAAAGTGTTTCAGAAGCCCTTCTTAAAGAACTGGGACAAAATTAAAACTTTAACGTAAAGATCGAAGTGTTGAGGAGCGGGCAACCACCTTCATATATGTAATAATTTCTGTTCGTTTCAAGTTTTAATGTTGCTCCTTCCTTCCAGTTAAAAAAAACTTGTTTTTAAATTAAATTTTTGATCGTTTTTTTAAATAGTCCCAGGAAATCTGGCACAACCTCCACGGAAAAAGACCCTCTCCAAGGATATATTATCTAGACAATTCAATCCCGGAGAAAATTTACCCAGGCAATTACCCTTAACAACTGCTAAGGGCAATTACCCTTAACAACAAGTAAAATTGAGACAGAAAAGAGAAAGCAAGAAATATAAAAAAAAACTGTTTTTATAGGAATTCTTGAAAATTCCCCTAGTGTATAATTTTCTGTGATAAGTTCACCCCCTGGAACCTTATCTCCACATGAAGTTCCCCCCGTAAAAAAAACAGCAGATAATTCGTCTTCCCACCCTAAAATATATGCATGCTTCCCAACAACAAACACTTTGCGTGAACAATGGACAATTTTTATAACTTAAAGACCATTTCCCTGGGGCTGTGGGGGGGGTCAGGTTATATCTAAAGCCATAGTTATTGGGCCTTTCAACTATGATGAACAAAATCGATATCTCTGCATTTTTATAGTACGATTTTGAAGAAAAAGGGGTGGGACGGAGCCTAGTTGCCCTCTAATCTTTCGGTCACCTAAAAAGGGCACTAGAACTTTTAATTTCCGTTTGAATGAGACTTCTCATTATAATTATAAACTCATTAGACCAGAGAAAACTTTTCCGTTTATCATAAGCAGCACACTGCCTAAGTAAAGAACGATGTTGGCACAATGTATATTTTTTTTTTTATTTAGACCAGGGCACTTCGTATCAAAAGAATTGTCGTAGAAACTTCGAAAAGGGCTCCATCGATTAGAAATTGGAGTGGCTTGTGCCCTTTTTAATAGTCGAAAGTGATTGGAAGGCAACTAACACCCCTTAAACGCCCACCATTTCCCAAAACACATCCAATCAAAATTTTGAGATCGCCATTTTGTTCAGCGTAGTCGATTTCCATAGAAATTATGTTTTTCAGGAGGACACTCCCCCACAGCACTCAGGGCAAGAGTTGTAAGATATACCCTGGGGGCATATGAGGTTTTTATAGAAAGTGTTGTCGTAAAAACTTCAAAAAAACGGCTCATTCGATTGGAAATTCAAAGGGCTAGTGCTCTTTTTGATAGTCGAACGTGATTGGAGGGCAACTAAACCCCCCTCTCACGCCCACCTTTTTCCCAAACACATCAAATAAAAATTTTGAGATACCCATTTTGTTCAACGTAGTTGAAAGTTCTAGAAATTAGGTCTTTAAGAATGACATCCCCCCCCCACAGCCCTCAGGGCAAGGGTTGTAAGTTATGCCCTGGGGGCTTATAAGGTTTTCATACAAAGCGTTGTCATAGAAGCTTCAAAAAGGGCTCATTTGATTGGAAATTGAAATGGCTAGTGCCCTATTTAATAGTCGAAAGTGATCGGAAGGCAACTAACATCCCTTCCACGCCCACCATTTATCCAAACATATCCGATAAAAAATTTGAGATAGCCATTTTGTTCAAAGTAGTTGAAAGGTCCGGAAATTATATCTTTGAGGATGTCAATCCCCCAACAGCTCTCAGAGTAAGGGATGTAAGTTATGCCCTGGGGTCATATAAGGTTTTTTATTGAAAGCTTTGTCGTAGAAACTTGAAAAAGGGCTCATTCGATTGGAAATTCAAAGGGCTAGTGCCCTTTTAATAGTCAAAAGTGATTTGAGGGCAACTAAACCCTCTCTCACGCTCACCTTTTCCCCAAACACATCCAATCAAAATTTTTAGATTGCCATTTTGTTCAAGGTAGTTACAAGTAACGGCTCATTCGATTGGAAATTATTTTATAGTCGAAATATTGGAGGATAACTAACACCCCTCTCACACCCACCATTTCCCCAAACACATCCAATCTAAATTTTGAGATAGCCATATTGTTTGACATAGTTGAAAAGTCCGGAAATTATGTTTTTGAGGATGACACTCCCCCCACAGCCCTCAGGGCAAGGGTTGTAAGTTATGCCCTGGGGCACATAAGATTTTTTTTTCATAGAAAGTTTTATCGTAGAAAATTCAAAAATGAATCATTCGATTAGAAATTGAAACGGCTAGAGCCCTTTTTAATAGTCGAAAGTGATTGGAGGGCAAGTAACTCCCTTCTCACGCCCACCACTTCCCCAGACACATCCAATCAAAATTTTAAGATAACAATTTTGTTCAACGTAGTTGAAAGGTCCGGAAATTATGTCTTTAAGGATGACAATCCCCCCCCCAGCCCTTAGGGCAAGGGTTTGTAAGTAATACCCAAGGGGCATATAAGGTTTTATTGAAGCGTTGTCGTAGAAATTTCAAAAAGGCTCCTTTGATTGGAAATTGAAAGGGATAGTGCCTTTTTTAATAGTTGAAAGTGATTAGAGAGCAACTAACGCCCCTTTCACGCCCACCATTTCCCCAAACACATCCAATCAAAATTTTGAGATATCCGTTTTGTTAAACGTTGTTGAAATGTCTGAATATTAGGTCTTTGAGGATGACAACACCCTCACAGTCCTCAAGGTAAGGGTTGTAACTTATGCCTTGGGGTCATATAAGGTGTTTAAAGAAAACGTTGTCGTAAAAACTCAAAAAAGGGCTTATTCAATTGGAAATTGAAAGGGCTAGTGCCCTTTTTAATAGTCGAAAGTGATTGGAAGGCTTGACAGTTTTATAGTAAAGATCGATGTTGGTACAATGTACTAGGCACTACAATGTACGGGCACTTCGTATCGAAGGAGTTGCTGTAGGAACTTCGAAAAGGGCTCATTCGACTGAAAATAGAAAGGGCTAATGCCCTTTTTAATAGTCAAAAGTGATTGGAGGGCAACTAGTCCCCCCTCCCACGCCCACCCTCCCATTTACCTATTATGTTTAAAAACTAAATGTTGCCTTTAAGATTAAATCGAAAATGCACTGTGTTAATTCTAATTCTAAATAGGGCATCTCAGCAGTATCCCAAGAACGACCTGAGGGTATTATGATCAAACCTTCGGGGCTACTACTGGTGTTAAAAAATTTAACCAAATCAAAATAGCGTAAGTGTATCAAAGCTATCAAAGAAGGTAAACAGATTTGTTTTGCAAATGGTAGCAAGTTTTCTATCTCAGGTCAGCTAGAGGAGGTATGAAACTAAATTAAACACAACTATTTGTCACAGATAGGTGAAAAAATTTCTGAAATTTTTTCTCCAGCATACATATAGCAGGCCAAACTATAAAGTCTTAAAAAAACGAAAAGATTTAAAGTATTATTTTCTTTTTCCCTGAAAAGACTATGTCAATATAAAACGAACAGAAATTAATTAAAAAACTTTTTCCACAAAACAAGTTTTTCAAAGAAAAGTAAAAGAACTCCATTAAACCAAAAATGAGCAAAAATAAAATTAAATAATCTACCAAGCGTGAAACTACCACAAATCAGCATCGATAAATAAATGAAACCCAAAACGAACAGAAATTACAATAAATAACTGAGTCAAACTGAAAACGAGCAGAAATTAACCTGAGTAGGGCTCAAAAACCGCTATGCCTTCCTAAGACCAGAACATAATTTGCGCTTTACTGAAAAAAATACAAATGAATGTGCATTGTCAGTTTAATACACATATACTGATATTTAGTAATCAAAATGTTAATATCATTTGATTGATTAAAGTTATGAAAGTAAAAACATTTATATTTTTTGACTAAAGTACAAATTATGTTCTGGCCTTGGAACGAGAAAAGCAGGAACTTTTTCAAACCATCTCGTTAGTTGCGAAGGGGTAAACTTAAAGACTTTAGTGAAAAGAGCGAGGGTTGAGGAAGGGGCATATGGAATAATCTCTATATGGTAATTCTAGGACCACTGGGTCAATAAGAACATCCCTGGGAAGAAAAAACAAATATACAAATAAACACGCATCCGTGATCTTTCTTCTGGTAAAAAATACAAAATTCATCATTTTTGCAAACAGAAGCTTGAAACCTCAAAAACAGGGTTCTCTGATACGCTGAATCTGATGGTGGGATTTTCATTAAGATCCCTCTGACGTTTAGTAGGGGGTGTTTTCCCTTTTTTTCGAAATAAATAAAAAGATGTTCTACAGAAAATTTTCATAACCATTGTTGGGTGAGACTAAACTAAAATGAATCTTATATATTTGAAATCAGGCCTGCAGCAGGCGTTTGGCAAACGCCTGCACATTGGAATAAGATAAAACAAAAGTTTTCATCTTAAGATTAAGTCCCTTTGTCCTATTTTTGTCCAATAAAATATTACCCAATACATTTCAATAAACAAAAAACACAATGTTTCAGATGTACCTTCATTGTTAGAAAATTTTGATTCCTGGATGTCGTATTCAAATTCACATTGTCCTGAAATGCTAGATAAATTCAGCAAGGGAACATCTTCACATTTTGGTGACAAAAGAGGGTTTGAAAAATGAAAGGGCTTCTCGCTGTCACCTGGTAAAGCATCTTCAACTTCTAAAACAAAATTTAAATTAAACAAAACATAGAAAAATTTAACAGTAAAGCTTACTAAGCAAACCTGACAGCCTTTTCTTTTTAGTTACGTGTAAAATTGTAAATATACAGACATTATATGTATACATAAAATCAGATGTATATTCAGGTTTTTTTCACAAATCGTTTTTAAAAATCTAATTTTCATAAAGAAAAAAAACAGAAACATACAACGCAAATTCACAACACAGAACGAATCAAAACTTGAAATCCATAACATAGAAAGGAGTTGTTGGATTAAATTTATCCAAAATCATAAAACAAAAACTTCAAGGATAACACAGCCCCCCCCCCCTACAAAAAAAAACCTGGGGACAAGGGTTTTAAGTTATGCCCCTGGGGTACATAAGGGTTTTATGGAAGGGATGGTAGCATAAACTTTAGAGGGGGCTCATTCGATTGTAAATTGGAATTTCTAGTTCCCTTTTTGAGAGTCAAAAGTAATATGATGGCAACTACCCCCCCCCCCAAGCAACTGTTTTTCCCCACACGCGTCCGATCAAATTTTTGAGATTGTCATTTTATCTAAAATAGATAAATCTCCCGGGTAATATCTCCCGGGTTTATACAGCCACCCAGAACCCGGGGACATATAAGGTTTTTATGGAAGGAATGATGGTATAGCTTCGTCGGGGGCTCATTCTATTGGGAATTGAAAATTCTAGTTCCCTTTTTAAGAATCAAAACGGACCGGAGGGTAACCTGCCCTCCCAACTTCTTTACTTCAAATCCATCCGATCGAACTTTTGAGATAGCCATTTTGTTAAAATAATGGGGACCTAAGCCCCTAAAACCACACAAACCTATGATGAGTCTAAGGTCTTAGAAAGGTTCTTAATACAAAAGAATTAAGTGTTAATTACACATGTTTGATTAATAATTCTTCGTAGATCTTTACAAAATATGGCACATTAACCATCCAGCCAGAATTTTAAAAAATATTGGATTCTAAGTGCGACCAGCAGTTATAACTTTCAATCTGGGAGTTCGGAGTTTTTCTGTGGTCTCTTCTTGAAGAGAAGTTTTGGTAATTGTGGTCTTCCAAGCTTTTAGTACTTTTGCTTTAGTTTTACCCGTGCTTCTGTACAGTAAAACAAGCCGATGCCTCTTTTATTGTGCTTCTTTACCATCTTTCACAAAGTAATTTTGTGAGCTACCTGTGCCAAGTTCTTCTTTAATTGCCTTTCTCGTCTTTCAAACTCTTTGACCGCAACCTAATTTGACGGAGCAGTCTTATTTGCATAATATGTTGAAACATTCACTTGTGATGTCAGCCGAGACAAGATGAAACGCTAAGCGTTCATCAGCTTGAGACCGGTATTTATGCCCGCCTATTGAAACTAGATATGCAACATTTCAGGAGATTCTAATATAAAACTGATGATAACAACTTTTAGTAGAAACAAATAAACTGATGAAAACTTCTTTTTTGAATTAAGTAGGAAAAAACTAAAAAAAAAGTCAAGTGTTTCTTACAAAATTCTCTACAAGTCCATGTCAAAATTATTAAACTTGTATGTGCCGTTCTCTTACACTAGTTGAAAGAGAATTTGCACGAAAAAGACCAATTTAGACAGGCCAGTAAAAAAAAAAATACCAAACTCAGGTTATGTTGCTAGATCAGGTGAACAGATAGAAACCAAAATCGATGCCTTTATGCGTCTGTTATCACCAGACAAACAAAAGATATTTAAAATTGAAGAGAAAGCGGGGAAGTTTTTCTCTACCGTTCCCCCTTAATAAACAGTGAAAGCAATGACAATACATTCAGTGTAACCGTCATCAGCAAATATCCGGTATTTGTTTTTTGTCATTGTTTTTCACTCTCTTTGAAAATGGTTTATCCCTATTTGAACTATTATTTGAACAACCTAAGAAAACGTGACTTTTCGTCGTTTTTTAAAAATCCATTCGGACTCGCTATGTTCTTCTAGCAATATAGGCAGTTCAGTCTAGCTTCTATGCAGTTCAAATCATAACAGCCAATTTTCTGCTTATTTCAAATTCAACTTGAAATCAATATAATAGACAGATTTATCTCTAAATTTATAAAGAAATATATACAAAATAAATTGTATAATCTATATAAAGATGTAGTTTTAAGGCTTATTATTAAGCTTATTGAAAAATTAAATAAAAAACAAGTTTTTTTTTTTTTTTTTTTCAACTGGTCTTGAGCAATACTAAAATTTAAAACGAATAGAAATTATCACGTATATGAAGGGGGTGGCCTCCCCCTCAACACCTCTCTCTTTACGCTAAAGTTTTTAGTACTTTTGAAAAAAGCTTTTTATTGTTCCAATTAAACAAACATAGTGTTACAGAAGTCCATTTTCAGAACTGGGAAAGAATTAAAATTTTAGCATAAAGAGCGAGGTGTTGAAGAGGAGGCAATCCCTTTCATATAAGTAATAGTTTTGTTCGTTTTAAGTTTTAATGTTGCTTCTTACTTCCCGTTGAAATAACTTGTTTTTTTATGTTTAATTTCTGATAGTTTTTAAATATTATTAATGAATTTCTGAGATAAATGACTTAATAAAAAAATTGCTACTGGTATTTACAGTTCACATGTATTCACTATTTTTCTTCTTTTTTTTAAACAATTTTTGCCGCAATATCAGCAATAAGCGTTTTCAGCTATGGGTTCTAATCCCGAGCTCTGGCTCTAAAACTATTTTTGTAAAAGGCTTGATTTACTACGCAGATACAAGCCCTACTTGAGCCTGAAAATGAAGCTAAAACCAATTTTGGCTCCCAAATTTTTGCAACGAAATTCCATTTTGTTTTTTCCCCGAAAAATCCCCGAATCATGAAGACTTGTCCCCAAAACTCCCCGAATTTTAGTTTTCGAGAGTGGAAGCCCTGCATGGGATTCTAGCTAGACACACTTGTGAACGCTCATTAGAGTGTAGAAAAATTTTAATTTTTTTCTTTTAAGCTTCGAAAAAGAAGGAAAAAAGAGGAAAGACTTGATGATAAAGGTTCTCCCCTTGGATAATATGTTAACTAGGATATTTATACATATTTTAAAGTAAGAATGTTTTCTGAACATGTTTCCTTATCAGAAGTCACAATTCTAAATTTTTACCATAACTTCTCCCCAGCATTACTTAAATTTGTCATCTAGTTGACAATAAATGTTTCCCCCAGCAAAACTTTCATTTTCCATCTAATTGACTAATAACTTCTCCCCAGAAAGACTTAACTTTGCCAACTAGCTGGAAACAAACATTGCCCCAGAAAACAATTCATTTTCCAACTAGTTGACTAGTAAATTCTCCCCAGCAAAGCTTAATTTTGCCAAGTAGCTGGAAACAAACATTGCCCCAGAAAAGAATTCATTTTCCAACAAGTAATGTCGGTAAATTTCTACCAAATCATATATTGAGTTAAGAATAAAGTGAATACACCATTCGATGCCTTTTTTATGCTGATTACGAATATAATAATCATTTCTATTGGAAAGGAATTTCAGCCCCCCCCCCCCATGCATGCCAATTCAGGGTTAGGTTAGGCTGTAGAAATATATACCCTTAATTGGCATATATAGGGGGGGGCTAAAATTAATTTCCGATAGAAATGATTACTATATTCGTAATCAGCATAAAAAAAAGGCATTGAATAGTATATTCACTTTATGCGTAAGTCAATAATATGATTTGGTAGAAATTTACCGTAATGTCTCCCCTTGCTGGAAGTTCCCATTTCCTTTACATCCTATTGACATCCTATGACATCCTTTATGACATCTTAATTTCTGATAGTCTGGCCTCACCTCCACGGAGAAATACCTTACTCACGAATATATCCTCTAGAGAATTCAATCCTGGTAAAAAAATTTACCCAGGCAATACCATTTAACAACTCCAACCGTAAAATTGAGACTGAAAAGAGAAAGCAAGAAAAAAATGTAAAGGAATTCTGGCAAATTTCCCCAGTGTATAATTTTCTTTGCCCCCTGGAAACTTCCTCCCCCCCCCCCCCCGTTGAAAGTCTCCCATGAAAAAAACCCTCAGCAGAAAATTTGTCTTTCCACCCTAAAATGCATGCATGCTTCCCAACAACAAATACTATGCGTAAACAATGGGCAATTTTTATAATTTAAAGACCTTTCCCATGGGCTATGGTGGGGGGATGGGGCAGTCATACCAAGGGTGGGGGGAGGGGGTCATGTCATATCCAAGGGCATATTTATTGGGCCTTTCAAACTAGGGTAAAGGCACCAATGATTCGACAGTGCAATTTCAGAACCACTGTCGAAATTTTCCTTCAAAACGGGATAGCTCAGCTTAGCCGTGACTTAGAGCGCCATCTCTTGGAGCCGTCGTTATTTTTCGACGGTGTAAAACGTGGACACTATATCCGGTACACCCAGATAAGAAAAGAACATTCAATTCGGTCAGTTTCCTGTTTTCGACATGAAAGGAGCTCCCGACAATTTTTCAGGTATGTAATGTTCAAACTGTCCTTACTTGGTTATTTATCGCAAGAGAAAGTTGGGATAAGCGCCAATGTGTCGAGATACATCTGATCTTCTCTGAAATGTAGGCACATTAGCTTTTTCTTGATAAAATTAAATGAAAATGGCGACGGAAATTGCATTGTCGAAACTAGGTTCCAAGTGTCGAAAATTCTTGTTCGATGTAGTGGAATACCAGGCGGACTAAAAATGTTCCTTCAGCCACATTCAAGCGTAAATATCGGCTTTTATCAAGGGATTTATTTCTTTGGCGAATATCTTGTAGTAACCTTGTCAAAATTTTGGACAGACAGCAACAGGCCCTGTCGAAATATAGGTGACTGTCGAAACTTCACTGAACATTTAAAACAGATGAGAAATAATAGGTGTCGAAATTCCAGGATCCACTGACGAAACCATAGGCACCATAGCTGTCGAATTTACGGGTGCTTTCTGCGCAACGAGAGATTTTTGATGATTATTATTTCTAATAATATTTCAGATGAAAGAACATTTAAACTAAGGTTTTTTTTTTTAAACTTTGAAGTTTTACTTACAGACACTGGATTTTTTCCATCATCTGAGGAACTGCCGCTTGGCCTCATACCATGCAGGGGCGTAAATGTCTATGGGGCAGGGGGGGGCAGTTGCCCCCTCAGACCTCGTTTTGCCCCCCAGACCTTGTTTTGCCCCCCCCCCCCTCCCCAGACCTGATTTTGCCCCCACCCCCCGATTTTTTTAGATTATACCCTTATTTATCCTTCATCCGAATAAAAAATACAAATTTTATCGAATACAAAATCTTATACGAAATGACGCGTAAACCTATGTTTTGGACGAAACTAAGAATCTGCATATGAAACTAAAATCCACTAAATCAAATAAACTTCTTAAATTTCTTGAAATCCACTCCCGTTTTCCTAGACCCTATCCCTTCAGAAATGCTAGTGAAACAATTTTGTTATACTAAATTTGTTATACTAAAAACTATTTGTATTTAATAATGAATATTAAAATTTGTTGTACCGATTTTGTTATACCAAATACTACTTACTTGAAACGATTTTGTTAGTTTTATTACTTCTACTTTTTGCATAGTCTTTTATACTTTTATACATTAAATGAAGTTGAAGAAAAACAGAGAAACAAGAATATACGTGTCAAATACACCAGGTTCCGCCCACAAGTATTCCCCAAGTATTTAGACGGGTGTCAAATTGGGTTCCGACTTAAGTCGAAAACAGGTAACTTTTTTGTTGTGTCGAATTTGTAGGTGAAAATGCTCTAATTTCGGAAAATTGGAGTTTTTTTACCCTTTCCAGACAAAACTTCAAACTTCTCATCAAACAGTTAGATTCCTAGATGTTTTTCCTACATACTGAAACCCTTTCAAACCGAAAGTCTTTAAATTAAGACTTTTAGAGTAGAAAAACTGGTTTTTTACAAGAACTGTCGAATCACCAGTACCTTAACCCTATGGTAAACAAAATGGCTTACTGAAATTTTTTCGGACGATTTTGGGGGAAAAGGGATGGGGAGGAGGCCTAGTTGCCCTCCAATCTTTCTGGTCACTTAAAAAGGGCACTAGAACTTTTAATTTCACTTTGAATGAGCCTTTTCAGAATGTCATAGGGCCACTGGTTTGATATGATTATCCCTGAGAAAAAACAAAACCAACAACTAAAAAAACAAATAAACACGCATCCATGATCTTTCTTCAGGCAAAAAATAAAAAACCCACATTTTTGCAGATAGTAGCTTGAAAGCTCAACGTTAGGGTTCTCTGATACGCTGAATATGATGGTGTGATTTTCATTAAGATTCTATGACTTAAGGGATGTTTCACTATTTTTTCAAAAATAAGGAAAATTTTATCGGGCTTTTAACCTTTGATGCGCAAGACTAAAGTTAATAAAACTTATATATTTGACATAAGCATAAAAATTCGATGATTTTGCAGTATCTATTGGTATCAAAATTCCATTTTTAGAGTTTCTGCTACTATTGAGCCGGGCTGCTTCTTACTTACAGTTCGTTACTACCAACTGTTTGATAATAAAAACCTACCAAACCATTTTCAAGTGAAAATTTAAAAAAGTTCATAAAAGACTACAAAAACGGTTTGGCAAATACCTGCACAATTCCATCTTAAGATTAAGCCCTTTTATCCTATTATGGTCAAATAGAATATTATTCAATACATTTCAGTCAACAAAACAGAATGTTTCTGATATACCTTCATTGATAGAACATTTGGATCCTGGGTGTCGTATTCAAATTTACATGTTCCTGAAATACCAGGTAAATTGAGCAAAAGAACATCTTCACATTTTGGTGACAAAAGATGGTTCTGAAACTGAAAGGGGTTATCGTTGTGACCTGGTAAAGCATCTTCAACTTCTAAAACGAAATTTAGATTGAACGGACATAGGAAAATTTAACAATAAAGCTTGCTAAGCAAATCTGACAATTTTTTTCTCTTTAGTTACGTGTAAAAAATGTAAATATACAGACATTATATGTACACATAAAATAAGATATATGTGCAGGTTTGTTCAAACATCTTTTCTCAAATTCCACTTTTTATAAAGGAAAAGAAAACCAGAAACATTCAACGAAATGTTCAACACAACATAGAACGAATTAAACACAAACATAGAACACAACACAAACACAAACAAAGAAACATTCAACACAAACATAGAACGAATTAAAACTTTAAATTCATAACATAGAACGAGTTGCTGGATTAAATTGACCAAAAATCACATAACAAAAACTCCGGGGATAACACATCCCCCCCCCCCAAAACCTAGGGACAAGTTATGTAAGTTATGCCCCCAGGATATATAAGGTTTTTTATGGAAGGGATGGTAGCACAAAATTCAGAGGTGGCTCATTCAAATGTAAATCGGAATTTCTAGTTCCCTTTTTGAGAGTCAAAAGTAATCTGATGGCAACTAGACCCCCCCCCCTCCACCAAGCAACTGTTGTTTCCCCAAATGCTTCCGATAAAATATTTTAGATTTCTATTTTGTCCAAAATAGACTAAAGAAGAAAAGACTAGAGAAAAGGATAGAGAAAAGACAAATGGGCAAAAATATAGTAAAACTCCGGGGTTTACACAGCCCCCCGAAACCCGGGGGCATATACGGTTTTTATGGAAGGGATAATCGTATTACTTCGTTGGGGCTCATTCTATTGGAAATTAATAGTTCTAGTTCCCTGTTTAAGAATCACAAGGGACCGGAGGGCAACTGGCACTCCTGCCTTCTTTACCTCAAATCCATCCAATCGAATTTTTGAGATAGCTATTTTGTTACAATAAGTCAAAAGATCGGCTAACAAAAACTCCAGGGTCAACACAAACCCACAGATCCCTGGGGAAAATGTCGTATGATGTCCAGAGGGCATATAAGGTTCTTATGTGAAGGTTTTGAAAATAAAAAAAAAGATCAGATTAGCCAAAACCTATACCCCCACTAAAAAACGATATTTAATTCCAAAATACAAGCGAGCTGACCCCTGGCCTTCTCTGCATGGCCCGACCCCCATCCCCCCCCCCCCAAAAAAAAAATAAGATATTTTATTCCAAAAATTATGGCAACTCACCATTGGCCCTCCATGGCCCGACTCCCCCACCCAAAATAAAACGACTAATTAACAATATTCCATTCCAAGACTTATGGGATCTGACCCCTGGTCCTCCATGGCCTGATACCCCTCCCTCCCCCAAAAATTGTCAATGATAAATCATGCGAACTGACCCCTGGCCCTCCCTCCCTCCCGTCGATTTATTCAAGTCAACAGAATAAAAAAAAAATTAACATTTTACAGTGAGAGAAAGAGAGAAAGAGAGAGTAGAAAGAGAGAGAAATGTTTTTATTAACAAAAATTACGCTTATATAATCTTTCAACAATCATTGGGGAAACTCATTGGGTTTTATATGATGGTTGTTTCTATCCTTATATTCTACTAATATATATTCACATTTCACTTATAAATTCAATCGCAAAAAAAAAAATTAACAACTTCCCAGAAGGTAGCGGTTTCAACCCACTCTAGAACTGAATAAAATTATCTGCCCCCTTTATATACTCCGGGAGAGAATTCCACAGCTGTGTTCCTAAGAAAAGCAGAAATAAAGATCCTCGTTGAGTACTCCGAGCCTCAGACACTATCCCAGAAGAATATCTAGTTTCATAACAATGATAAAACGAGTTAGACTTAAAATTTCCCAAAAGCACTCCGGCGAATAACGATTCAAAAATTGATAAACAAAAATAGTTACTTGATAATCTCTTAACTTATAAAAACGTTTAGAATTTTCATTTTAGTGAAGCAACTCAAAGTGCTTTTTTCTAGTCTCTCATATTCTCCTAAGGCATGAACAACTTTATCTTGTAAAATTTGGACTCTTAAAACTTGACACAAAAGAACTAGTCCACAGCAAACAACCATAAGAAAGATACGGATGGATAAGAGAATGATAGAGGCTCTTTAGAATTTTTGGTGGAAGCTCATTCCTTAGCCTTCTTAGAAGACCCAATCCTCTTGCCGCTTTTGCTGCTATTGCTTCATAGTGTTGTTTTCAAACTCCAATTGCAATCAAGATAAATCCTAAATATTAACACCATAAGCTGGATTTAAGAATACACCATTCAGACAAATTTTATCTTTTAAAATAATGGGAGTACCAATTCTACAAAAAGTCATGAAATTCGTCTTAAAAACCTCAAAGATAGACAGCTAAATCTAATATAACTTGCCAGTTCATTTAGGGCCTTATTAGCCTTTTCAATAAAACATTTTTGCAAGATTATGTTGCTGTAAACACAGTGTCATCAAAACTTAACTACAGCTTAACAATCACAAAAAATAGACAATTAAAAGTAAAAAAAATACCAATCAATAGGAGTTTTCTACATTAATTCCCATTACATAATATACAAAATATAGTCTCCCAAAGTTTAGCAGCTGAATTCAACTAACCTTGTTTATCTCTTATATGTATTACGATTAGATATTCCCATCTAAACCCCCATAACTACCCCTGCTTTGATAGAAATATTTCGTTCATCATATCAGCACAGAGAGGATTGACAGAAAATTCCTCAACTGGATGATTTAATTGTCTCACCAAACTTAAAAATTAAAGCTAATAAATTGAATTTAATGTGTTTTACATCACAAAGAAGTCACTTTATCATCCCCTCAGCTCTTAATCGTTAGATTCAAGTACATATGCAGTTAATTTTTTTTTTTTTTTTTTAAGATCACTTAATGAGCAAGAAGGAAAAAAAGGAATAATTATTTTCTAGAACAAAGTAGCTTTTCTTTTATTCTGGCACAAAAATTAACAGTACAACTTACCGTTTTTAATGAAAGAATCCTCAGAAACTGTGATGGGATCGGCCATTTTCAGAATTTGTGCCAAGTCTATGAAAGATTTTGGAACGGAGTTAAGGCAAACTATGAGAGGTAAAATACTATCATCGAAACTTGGATACAACACAGATTTTAGCCAAGAGTCCTAAAATACAAAATATATTAGGATTGATGACTAATAATGACTTTTAACCCCTTCAGAGCATATTTTATATTAATACAGTTGAAAGAAAAGGCTAAACTCCTTGAGCAGTCAAAGGCATTACAAATTTTGATCATTATTAAAAACTTATTATTTTTCTTTTTAAGGGTGCAAAAATTCAAAAACTGTCTTTTTGATGTAACTAAATTTAAAGTGTAGTTGAGAATTTTAAGTTATAATTAAATTTCATGGTAAAAAGCAAAATAAAGCTGTCATCTGTATTCTGTTAGTAAATTGTCCAATCCAGAAACTTGGAAAATTTGGTTTGATTCCTGAAATTTTTTAATGCTTTAAACACTACAAAGTGTAGGCCTATTATGTACATGTCATCATGTTCTTCCAAGAGGGTAAATCCAGATATTCTTACTTTTCAGATTTGAAGAATGTGAAAATAGATCTAAAATTAGATCAAAAATGATATTATGTAATAGCATTTATTTATCAATTAAAAAATTAATAGAAAATTAAGTAATTACCTTCTAAAGGAATTTAAAAGTTAAATCTGAAGTAAAAACTCAAGCAATTTACGAAATATTTCTAGAAAAATAAGTCTTTTGTCTTTAACATGAAGAAGAAAAGGATCAAAAATGGGGTTTTTAAAGGCCAAACAAAAATACCGAAGAAACACACAAAGCGAGTATTTTGAAAGAACAGCCACCTCTCTTCTTCAACGTGAACAAAATAATCTCTCTCTCTCTCTCTCTCTCTTTCTCTTTCTCTTTCTCTTTCTCTTTCTCTTTCTCTCTCTCTCTCTCTCTCTCTCTCTCTCTCTCTCTCTCACTAATCTAAGATGGTAATTTTCTTTTGTTTAACCATTAACGAATATCTTGAATATCTTGGCTATATATCCAAAGGCTGTCTCCAGAAAAGCACATAAATAAGGATCAGCTAAGTAAGTATCAACTAAGCAAAAAAGTAAGGAGCAAACTTGGCACAATATTAACCAAAACTCTAAAAAGTGGAATTGATAACAATTATTATATAAAAGTATTGACTATTGATGCTTACTTGACTTTAAATATATGAAATCAATTACCATACGTCCAATGTCACCCATCAAACGCTACAAGCCTGCAGGGTCGTCATGTACAGCGGGAGGGGGGGTCCCTCCTTAATGGTGTTGGCCAATTGGTAAAAACCAAATGAGTAGGTAAAATTGTGATTTTTCCAATGCTGCCAAAAATGTTTGCTTGGTTAATTAAAAACCATAAAAATACTGACATGTCATTTACAGAAATCTTGAACTTGGTTGGTGAACACAACAGTTTTACTGACTCCTTTCATGATTTTATAGATAGCACCAGAGTTTTACATTTGGTTGAACAAAAACATGAAAATACTGGATGGAAATCTAATGAATTCTCAATCTAGGTTGGTATATTCAGTTTTTTCTGTGACTTTATGGATAGTGCCAAAATTTTTCATTTGGTTAAATAAAGAATATGAAAATAATGACAAGACATGTACTGTAATCTTGATCTTGGTTGGTAAGTATAGCAGTTCTACCACCATTTTAGTGATTTTACAGACAGCATCACAACTTATCATTTGGTTAAATAAGGAACACAAAAATACTGACATGGAACATCTCCAAAAATTCTGACCTCAGTTGTTAAATGCATGGGTTTTACTGACTCAAAAGAATAGGTGAAACCCTCATTTGGTAGAAATTAGTACCAGTTACATCGAGTGTTAAGTTTACGGTTACACTTTCTGAAAGGCTAGGTGGTTAGTAGGTTAAGAGCTGTGGGTGTATAGAGAGCAATGCCCATCAAGGTAACAACATGTTAGTTTCAAAATTCACAAATTACATGTGCTGGATGATTGATCTCAAGTGCAAAGCATCAGATTAATGAAAGAGCTATCCAAGTAAAATGAAGTGTTGGGATGCATGAATATATTCAAACACAGATTATTGTGAATGAATCAATCTTTTTTTCACAAAAACAACAAGCCTAAATGGATTTTAGCTGCTGAGAAGGTTGTTTGCAACCTATTTGCCAAATAAGCAACCAAAAGAATCAAATTGGCTATACATTATATCTGAAAAAAAATCTGGAGGTATTAGAAAAGGAAGGCACAAGCAGAGGTGGTTATGTTTCAAAGCTATGATATACAAGCAATTTGTCTGTTATTTGACAAGCTGTCAATGAACACATTTGAGCTGAACTGGGAAGGCAAGCATGCTAAATTTGTTCCAAAGCTTATAGAAAGAATCTCTTTGCACAGCACACCTGCAGCAACACCTCCATAGTCCAAAAAATATTTAAAATCTTACAGGAACTGCAAATCTTTTTTAAAGATCAAATGAAACAAGCCATTGCTTAGAAACAAGCAATTGAGAGGGCTGGACCAATACTGAAGCTTGAGAATCTGTCAATGACTAGATGGTTGTTCAGGTTAGAGTTTGACAGTATTGTGAACCCGCTTTGACACTATTGTTAAAGTACTCAAAGAGCTAATAGAAGAGAATACAAACAAGATAATAAAAGAAAAAGCCCAACTTCTGCATTGCCACATTACCTGCTTTGATTTTAGTTAGATTCTTATGTTAACTTAAATTGCATTGTCCAGCAAATGAGGAATTATCCTGTAGGTGCTGCTTAGTCAAGATGTTGGGCCAACGTGTTGGCTGAATCCATTCTTGAAGCCATGGCCTGGACAACCAATCTTTGTCCACAACTCCCTTCAAGGCCTCCACACTAGGGACTGAGACTACTCCTTTGCTTAGGGAGTTCCAGAACCCCACAACTCTATTTGGGAAGAAGTTGTTCTGTAGTCTGGTGTTGGCTTTTTTTCAGTACAGCTTCATGGTGTGTCCTCTAGGTCTTATTGACTGGTCAAGTTCAAGCATATTTTGTTGCAAGGACTGAGTGTGCAGCATTTTGTCAGACAAACATTATTTTTTGGTGGGGGGGAGGGGAAACCCCCCCCCTCCCCCTGGGTACAGCCTTGATTGAGATCCAACTTTGATTGGCTCACTTATATCTAATAATTTAAAACTTGAATAATAAAGTGCATTTAACTTAAAATTAATTTTAAACAAGTTATATTAAAATATCCAGATATGTAAAACCTAATGCAGGCCTATGTGTGTCTTTCTCTCCTATATGCATTGCTATAGACCTACTGTTCATCTGATTGCAAAGAAACGGAAGTTGTTGAGTGCAATCTTGCAAAGGTTTAGGGCATAACTTAGGTACAAGCCTTTACCTTTTGGTTTTTTATCCTTACAGTTCAGTTAAATTTTACTTATATTGGACAATACCTAAGTATAGCAAACAGTATGCTCTATAAAACTTGTTCATTAGTTTCACAGAATTGCTTAACACAAATGATTAAAAAAATAAAACAATATCAAATTTAATTTGGGTGTTGATTTTCTTAATTGTTTATTTGCAAATGGAGAAATACATCCTTTTTCCACTAAACAAGCCCCTCATGGCCTGTGAGTGACCTAAAATTAGAAAAGGCCTAGTGTTGCTCACAGATAGTGCAGTGATCATCATAAGTATAAGGTAGGGCTACAACACATTCCAAAACTGCAAAATACTTTCCTTGGGGTCATTGAAGCTCTAGATCCATGAGCCTACAACACATTTCTTAGTAAGTGTTTTCTTGTTCATATCATTGACCAAAAAAACATTGAACATACCACCAGATGCCATTTTTTATGCTCTTTCTGAATATAATAACTGTAAAATCCAACTGTAAGCCCTTTTAGGACCCATGAAAATCATAATGTAATTCTATATTTTTTTCATTATTTTACAAAAATGGGTTATTACATTTTTTTTTTTCAAACTTACTATTTCCATTTTGTTAAAGTTGTATAATTCATAAGTATTGATTTGTCAAGATTAAGTTGATTTAAAAAATCGAAACAAATCTGCCATGTTTTCTTCTTGTTCTGTTAGGCTGCTTAAAACTACCATTTCACCTATTTGTTGGAAAATATCAAAGCCAACAGAAGAAACATGGCAGATGAAAAAATTGTTTGGAATATTTTATTCAACTTAATCATGATTAATCAAAGCTTTTGAATTATATAACTTTAGAAAATAGATTTATAATCAAATAGTAGGGTAAAGGTACTGATGATTTGACAGTTTTTGTAAAAAACCAGTTTTTCTACTCCATAAGTCCTAATTTAAAGACTTTTGGTTTGAAAAGGGTTTCAGTAGCTAGGAAAACCATCTAGGAATCTAATTGTTTGATGAGAAGTTTGAAGTTTTATCTGAAAAGGGTAAAAAACTCCAATTTTCCAAAATTAGAGCATTTTCTCCTACAAATTTGACACAACAAAAAAGTTGCCTGTTCTTGACGCAAGTCAGAACCCATTTGACGCGTGTTGAAATACTTGGGGAATACCTGTGGGTGGAACCTGGTGTATTTGACACAATTCGAAATACTTGGGGAATATCTGTGGGTGGAACCTGGTGTTATTGACATGTATATTCTTGTCTCTACCTCTTTTTTTCTCAACTTCATTTAATGTATAAAACACTTCAAAAAGTAGAAGTAATAAAGCTAATAAAAATTTATTCAAGTATATAGTATTTAGTATAGCAAAATTGGTTAATCATAAGAAGTGTGATATTGTGACCTAGATCACATAAATCTTCTTTTTTCTGTGTTGCATATATGCCACAGGCATAGCACCTCCAAACACTATCTGGAATGGACCACTTCCTATCAGTTTAATGGCCCAGCTAAGATTTGTTCATTATTGACAGTGTAAATGTCATCAACATTTGGCCATTTCAAAGTGTGATCTGCAATTCTAATCCACTTGAAAAAATTTTAGTTTGGACTGTCTTTTGTCAGGAAAGTCCAGAATCCTACCGACAAAATATGGCACCTTGCTTTTTTTGTTGCTAAAGAAAATGGCATATTATTTGTCAAGCTGGGGTTCAACTTCCAACCCAAATTTGAGAATTTTTTTTAGTTTCATTGATAAGTGCTAAGGAAAGGGAACAATGACTTCCATATGAATCTCTGCAATTTTTGGCAGTAGTGGGCACCCATAAATTTGACAGCTTTATTTTTGTCAGTGGACCCTGGAATTTTGACACCTATTATTTCTGATTTGTTTTACATGTTCAGTGAAGTTTTGACAGAGTCACCTATATTTTGACAGGGCCTGTTGCTGTCTGTCAAAAATTTCTACAAGGTTACTACAAGATATTTGAAAAAGAAATAATCAATTTATAGAAACCATTGTTTACATTTGAATTTGACTAAAGGAACATTTTTAGTGCTCCTGTTATTCCACTACATTAAACAAGAATTTTGACAATGTAATATTTCTTGCCATTTTAATTTAACTTTATCAAGAAAAAGCTAATGTGACTAGAATTCAGATAAAATCTGTTGTATCTTGATGCATTGGTGCTAATCCCAACTTTTTTTTTCCAATAAATAAACCAAGCAACACCAGTTTAAACATTGCATACCTGAAAAATTGTTGGAGCTCCTTTTCTTGTCAAAAACAGGACACTGACTAAATTAAATGTTCTTTTCTTATCTGGGTGTACCAGATATTGTGTCAACGTTTCCCAATAGTGAAATACAAAAATAGCTTCAAGAGATGGCACTCCAAGTTATGGCTAAGCAGAGTTACTCTGTTTTGAAGGAAAAATTCAAGAGCAGTTCCAAAATTGCACTGTCAAATCATTGGTACCTTTATGCTATGTTTGAAATCCAAGGTTAAGCCTTTTTTTATACCCAAAACTAGAAATTTTTTTGGTCATTTTCAAGGGTTCAAAAAAGGCTTAAATTTGAATTTCCAAGAGAAGCAATTATCATATTTGTACAGAGGATAAAAAACGGCATTGAGTGTTATATTTGCATTATTTGTAAGTCAAAATATAAATAGCTAAATATTAACCATTTTCTAGACTTCAACATACCTTCCTAGGGGTCATTGAGGCTCTAGATCCATTCCTGATAATTTCATCTAGCCTACCTAACACAACTAATCCTACTTTTTTAGACAGAAAAAAGTCCCTAGGAGAGAATTTTACCAGTCAATGGTCTAAAGATTTAGTCCTAGATTACATGAGAAATATTAGCCTATTGTTTGTTTTTAACGGTCTTTATTTGGCAGTAAGAACAAAGTGAGATGGAAAAAAGGCATCAAATATTGGATAAGTATTTGCACTTCACATTATTGACTTACAAATAAAGTGAACATACCATTCAATGCCTTTTTTTATGCTATCAAAAATATTAAAGCCAGCAGAAGATGGTTTAGCCACAGAAAGGTGGTACAGTCTTCTTTTCTGTTTTTGTTGCTCTCTTGACATAGCATTAACATGGGGGATGAGCCTCTCTTTTTGAAACTCCCTTGTTTCTATTCTGCCAATAAATTGTGGATTTCTATTTTAAAGGCCCATAATACCTTATATAATAACAAAAACAATTTGGCTATCTAGAAAAATGCATTCTTTTGTTACCAAGCCAAGAATAGGAACAATTTAAATGTCCATTATGATTAAGACATTCTAGGCCAAAAATGCTAGTCCTCAAATGATTTGTTTAGCTTTCTTCCTGCAATGAAAAGTTCACCTTTTTATGGTGGAAGAAATCCACAATTTATTGGCAGAACAGAAACCAGGGAGTTTCAAAAAGAGGGGCTAATCCCCCATGTTAATGCTATGTCAAGAAAACACCAAAAACACAGTGAAGAAGGCTGTACTATTTTTCCATGGCTAAACCTTCTTCCATCAGCTTAATATTTTTGATATTTTGTTGAAAATACATTCTTGAACATTTGGCTACAAGGAAGAAGAAAACAGCATAATATTGCTAAATTTATTTATGAGACTTTCATTTATCCAACTTAATTGTGGATAATCAGTGCTTGTGGATTATATAACATTAACAAAAAAGATTTATAATGAAACAGTAAGTTTAAAACAGATGTTTTTAAACCTTTTTACACCCAAAAACTAGAACTATTTTGGTCATTTTCAAGAGCTCAAAAAGAGCTTAAATTTGAATTTCTGATAGAAGCAATTATTATATTCATAAAGAGCATGAGAAAAGGCATCAAGTGGTATGTTCACTATATTTGTAAGACAATAATATGAACTGCAAAATTTACCAAATATTGCACCCCACTTTGTCATTTGTGGATACCCACTCTTTGACTATTGGAAAAATTTTAGTTTATAAGCTTATATAAAATGGTACTATCCAATCTCCTTATAATTAAAATATTTTTTGCCATCTAGCTGGAAAATTTTGCCCATCCCTATAGGAGAAACCTATATTTGCCAGCTAGTTGACAAGAAATGTTTTCCCCAGCAAAACTTTTATTTTCCAACCAGTTGACTAGCAATTTCTCCCCAGCAACACTTAATTATGCCAACTAGCTGGAAAGAAACATTGTCCAAGAAAACAATTCATTTTCCAACTTGTTGACTAGTAACTTATCCCCTGCAATACTTAATTTTGCCAACTAGCTGGAAACAAACATTGCCCTAGAAAACAATTTATTTTCCAACTAGCTGACTAATAACTTCTCCTCAGCAACACTGAAATTTGCCAACTAGCTGGAAACAAACAGTGCCCCAGAAAACAATTCATTTTTCAACTAGTTGACTAGTAACTTCTCCCAAAAAAATTTTATTTTGTCAATGGGCTTTCACTCTGGCCTATTTATTATAGGCTGGGCTATTTGAAACTGTGAGTGCACACATCACTAAGAATAGAAGGGTAAATTAGTCAAATTTCCAAATAATGGTAAAATTTCAGTTTAGCAGCACTTCTTAAAAAACATGATAGGCTAATAAAATAAAAATAACAATGTTCTCATTTCATGTTTTTTTTTTTTCATATATATTAGTTGTCATCTGGACAACAAAGTAACCTTCCCTCCCTAATGATCCCATCATTATATACAAACCTAAAAGAAAATTCCAAAAAGTGGATGACAATTTGCTAGATGTTTTCTATACAAATTGCCAACAGATTGTTCTGGGTTTCTGGCTGACTGACCATATTTCAAACAGTGGGCTGTACAAAAAATGTGGTTCAATCCTGCTTTCTAGGGCTATAATGAAAGAAAGGTTGGGATGGCTAGGGCACATTCTGCAGAAGAAGGATGACAAATTGCCACAGATTTGCCTGTTTGGCTAGCTGTCTAGGGCTAAAAGGAAAGCAGTTTGTCTGGGGTGAGAGGATGTCATAAAGAAAGATTAAAGGAAATGGGAACTTCCAGCAAGGGGAGACATTACAGTAAATTTCTACCAAATCACATTATTGACTTACGCATAAAGTGAATATACTATTCAATGCCTTTTTTATGCTGATTATGAATATAGTAATAATTTCTATTGGAAATGAATTTCAGCCCCCCCCCCCTATATATGCCAATTCAGGGTATATATTTTGGTAAAGTTCTACAAAATCATATTATTGAGTTAGGAATAAAGTGAATACACCATTCAATGCCTTTTTTATGCTGATTACAAATATAATAATCATTTCTATCAGAAATGAATTTCAGCTCCCTCCCCTATATATACCCAACCTAACCTAACCTAACCTGAATTGACATATATAGGGGGGGGGGGGCTGAAATTCATTTCCAATAGAAATGATTATTATATTCGTAATCAGCATAAAAAAGCATCAAATTGTGTATTCACTTTTGTCTTAACTCAATAATATGATTTTGTAGAACTTAACCTATATTTTCTAGAACCCTAACCTAACCCTGAATTGGCATAGGGCCTATATAGGGGGGGCTGAAATTCATTTCCAATAGAAATTATTATTATATTTGTAATCAGCATAAAAAAGGCATCAAATGGTGTATTCACTTTATTCCTAACTCAATAATATCATTAGGTAGAAATTTACCAACATTACTAGGCCTAGTTGGAAAATGAATTCTTTTCTGGGGCAATGTTTGTTTCCAGCTACTTGGCAAAATTAAGCTTTGCTGGGGAGAAGTTACTAGTCAACTAGTTGGAAAATGAATTGTTTTCTGGGGCAAAGTTTGTTTCCAGCTAGTTGGCAAAATTAAGTCTTTCTGGGGAGAGGTTATTAGTCAATTAGATGGAAAATGAAGTTTTGCTGGGGAAACATTTATTGTCAACTAGTTGACAAATTTTAAGTAATGCTGGGGAGAAGTTATGGTAAAAATTTAGAATTGTGACTTCTGATAAGGAAACATGTTAAGAAAACAATTCTTACTTTAAAATATGTATAAATATTCTAGTTAACATATTATCCAAGGGAGAACCTTTATCATCTTTTCTTTCATCTTTTTTTCCTTCTTTTTCCAAACTGAAAAGAAAAAATTACAGTTTTTCCACAATCTAGTGGCATTCACAAGCATGTCTAGCTTAGTGTAGCTTAGTGTAGCTAAGCTAGAATCACATGCAGGGTCTCCGCTCTCGAAAGCTAAAATTCGGGGACAAGTCTTAAAAATTCGGGGAGTTTTCGGGGACAAGTCTTCAAGATTCGGGGAGTTTTCGGGGAAAAAACAAAATGGAATTTTGTTGCGAAAATTAGGGAGCCAAAATTGGTTTGGCTTCGTTTTCAGGCTCAAGTAGGGCTTATATCTGCGTAGTAAGTCAAGCCTTTTACAAAATAGGTTTTAGAGCCAGAGCCCGGGATTGGAACCCATAGCTGAAAACACTTATTGCTGATATTGTGGCAAAAACTTCAAAATTGTTTTTTAAAAAAAGAAGAAAAATAGTGAATACATGTGAACTGTAAACACCAGTAGCAATTTATTATTAAGTCATTAATCCCAGTAATTCATTAATAATATTTAAAAACTATCAAAAATTAAACTATAAAAAACAAGTTATTTCAACGGGAAGTAAGAAGCAACATTAAAACTTAAAACGAACAAAAACTATTATTTATATGAAAGAGATTGCCTCCTCTTCAACACCTCGCTCTTTATGCTAAAATTTTAATTATTTCCCAATTTTTGAAAATGGACTTCTGTAACACTATGTTTGTTTAATTGGAACAATAAAAAAGCTTTTTTCAAAAGTACTAAAAACTTTAGCGTAAAGAGAGAGAGGTTGAGGGGGAAGCCAACCCCCTCATATACGTGATAATTTCTTAATATACGTGAAAACAAAAACAAATATTGTTTGCGGTTTCTAGATATGTAAATTAAATATACAAATTCAATCTATAAGTACGGGGTTATATTAAATTTAAAACAAACAAGAACTAAACTAAACAGTAAATTTAAACTGATATTAAAAAGAGAATTTTGACGACAATTGAGACATTATTGGTTTTTCATGCTGCTTCTAAGGACTTAGGTGTTAAATTTTACACACCGAATGAAACAAAATTTAAATGGTAAGAATTCCTGGCAAAAAGATCAATTTCTTTTATATATTAATGCGTTCAATTATTAAGTATTAAACATTAATACAGTATGTCCACAACCAAAATAGGAAAAGAAAACCAAACTTAAACTTTTGATTTGGTTTTCAAAACAATTCTCTTTCTTTAGAAGTTCAATTTCAAAATCCAGAATCTAACTGAGCATTCCGTTTTAAACAACTTCAAGTATAATTCTTGGCTGATTTTGTCGAGAAACTTGACCACGAGTGATGTAAATGTAAGAATCTCATAGCGTTTGGAATACTGAATTCAAAAATATTTAATATAAAGAAAAGAAAGTGATAAGTTTTTGAACATATAAAGAACCGTCTATAATTAAATTGTATCGGTATGGTTCTTATGCAAAGTAACACACGAGACGAACATTAACGAACAAGAGAGTAGTGGAAAATTATGGTATGTAAAGTAATATTTGCTAGGGATAGTCACTAGGGGTTGAACCGTGATTGAGTGATTTCGGGGATTCGGGGAAAAATAAATTTTTTCGGGGAGACACATAGATTTTCGGGGAAATCCCCGAAAATTCAGGGATAGTGGAAGCCCTGATACCATGTCTAGACATGTGTCTAGCCAGAATCCAATGTCTAGGCAACGACTGTTCACAAGTGAAATTCGGCGCTTAGCTAGACACGCTAGACAAGGCGCTAGGCTAGACATTGAGTTCTAGCCTCTAGAACTCAATGTCTAGGATTTTCGATTACAACCAATCAGAATGTTTCAAGGTCCGCTATTTTCATCATTTTTGTTTACATTTGTAAACTGAAATTTAATTTTTGTTTCTCATTAATTGTTTTTTTTCATTTTAGGCAAATATACAACACCAGACATAATAATGAAGCACACTAAAGCAATTGTTTTGCTTATCTCATCCATTAGCTTGTGACAGTAAAAATAGGGATTGTAATATTTGAAAGTTTTGCCCGCATAAGCTCTGTTGATTGGCTAAACATGATACTTTGAAACTAAACTTGTAGTTTTAGCTAAGCACCGAATTTTACATGTGAACGGTCGTTGCCTAGACATTGGATTCTGGCTAGATACGTGTCTAGACATGGTATTCTAGCTAGAAACGCTTGTGAACGCCGCTTAAACGAGTCCTGTCATTTGTAGTACAGTTTAGTTCAGAGATATATGACCCTGGTTGGACCAGGGGCTGGGATACAGCCACAACTAGTGATTTTTATGTTTAGAAAGAGATACCCAATGGTAGGCAGGCAATGGTCTTGTTTCTTCCTTGACTATACTATAAATTCACTGATGGGGCTATATCATGGCTACTGATAAGAGATCATTGCATTTTTTTGATTTTCAATATACTTGAATCCAATAAAGTAGACAACAAACGAACCAAAGGCTATTCAAAACAAATCCAGTTCAAAATATTTCCGCATGTTAAGCTTATAAATATGCTGTGTAAGGCTGCCTCCTGTTAAAATAAAAATCAGTAGATTTTAGTGATTTTTTTTGTTTATTTAGTGATTTTCTTCAATAATCTAGTGATTTATATGCTAATTTACTAATTTTTTCTTTAGACAATAGAAAAAAAATCACTAGAAACAGTGGTAAATCACTAGGAATGGCAATCAATGCTGCGGTGGGGTCTATTTACAGTATTTCCAAATACCTGCTTTGAGATAGACACACAGTTTAACGCGAAATTGAACCACGAGCATTTTTCTAGCGAAAATTTGCTAGGAGAGCAATTTAAGAAAAACAACGAAACTGTCCACCCTCAAAACCATTGATTCGTTCTAAAAAACCGAAAAAAAAACTGATTCTTTCTACTCTTTCCTACAATTTTGGGGAATATAAAAACTTCACTCCACACCATTCTCAATTTTTCTTATCACCAAATTGTAAAAATTTTCCGATAAAAAAATTTATTCATTCTATTTTATGTTGGTCCTCTTTATTAAATTTTGCCATTAAGTAAAGTAAATCCCTTCATATTTTTACTAACTAAACATGAAGAGATTGAGAGAGAAAGATAAGTATTTTGATTTATGACAGTTTCTTTTCTAGATTTACCATCTTTCTAAGAAAAACGTCACTTATTTTAGCCGACGCCCCCGTTCTAGCATTACAACTTTCCGTGCATGTTGTCAAAAGACATCTTCATTTGCTGAATGTCACTTAGGCTTTCTCAACTGCTGTATATTTCTCAAAATGCTTCTCAACATTCCATGTCAATCTTATTTCTCCACTTACCATCAGATCAACGTGGCTACTCGTTTTACAATTTTATCATAGCGACAATCAGAGTGCACTAAAATATTCTATATATTTTGTCAGCATTAAGCCTATAGGACCATTCCTAAAAACCATTTGGTACATTGTTCTCAAAGACAAGATCAGCAAAAAAAATGTAAAGCAGGAGGATCGAAGTTTAACTGAACCAATTTTTCCCATTTGATCAATTTATTGAATGCCGTTCAGCAAACGGTTTTTGGCAATTATTCATAAGTTCTGAATTTTCAGATACGAATATTCGGAGTAACGGCAACAACATGTCAATTTAAAAGAAACAAAATTTAATTAAAAAGAACTTTCCAAGAAAGCATTCATGAAAGGAAAATAAAGTAGTAACACAATCTTAGAGGAGCGAAATTAGCCAAACTTTAATTAGCCAAAGTTTCAGACACCAATTACTACGAAAAATTGTTGTCAAACTTTACTGTTATGTCTTCAAAAGGCCAAAGCCTTCTTAGCACTAAGAGATATAGTATTATTATAACAAAATGATTTAAAATTAAAAGTTTGGTGTTCTTGCATAGGTGAAATTCCTTTTTAACTGCAAATAAAGGAACAAAAGGAAAGCTCCAACTTTGTAGCCTGGCTTCAACTTTCACTGTTTAAGAATTGCTTTTGATACGATTCCTTTGCCTTAGTCATGAAGGGAGAAAAATGAAACAGCAAACTCAACCGAAATTTATAACAAAAATTGCTCGTAAAAAGTGGTAAATCAGTAAACTAGCGGAAAAATGCTCTTTTCTCAGACTCAATTTTTTATTCATTATCCTAAGAATTTTTTTTTTAAGGTTTTATTATTCTAAGAGCATATTTTTTATGTGGTCTTATATTATCTAGATATTTTGATGTGGTCTCATATTAGAATGGTCACGTATCTTAAAAATGGACAATACTGATTTAAAAATTATTCCGGCTCCAAAAAGATACAACTCGGCAAAATAAATTTAGCCAGTCTTTCTGATATCAAGCATTAGCTAAATTATATTTTTATATGAAGCTAAGAGAGGAAAGAAATACTAAATGAAAAATAAAATGAAAAAAGGGTGAGAGAACGAGTATTTTGTCAGCCAGTGGCAAAACATGAAGACGAGAACAAGCAAAAAGTTCGACAAGGACCTCTTTCCAAGTCGTCCTCATTGCTAAACTCAGTGCATATATTGCAATGGTATTAAGGAAAAAGCCATCGGGGAATGTTTAGGAGGATAGTATTACCTGGTCCTAAACTAAAAGAAACTATGTGAATGCACAGGAATTACCTGTAATATAAAAGATAAGATTTTATTTCTGAAAAATATTACAAAAAAAGGCACAAAAAAATACAAGTCAGAAATAATTTATCAAAATCTCAAAAAGGTTATTAAATGTGAAAACTTGCAGAAATAAAAAGGGATAAACTAAATAAGAAAAAAAAGGACAATTTAATCTTGTGACTAAAAACTATAGAACATAATTTAATAAAAAAAAACTAAAATGGAAGCTACAAACTTGCAAATAAAACTATAAACAATTGTAAGGTAAAATGAGAGGGGGACTCGCTTATTTACTCTATACGGGAAAAAGTTCTTCTAAATCTCTCAGCGGACAATTTGATTGGGGGGTAAGAAGGAGGATTTTGCTGAAACAGACCGAAAGAGGCAATGTCAAAGGGGGAAAAAGTGACCAGGGAAAAAGGAATTTGTCCGGAAGCTATGGAGGGCGTTGTTGGCAAAATGCAAAAAAAATCTTTGTTCTCCTTTCTTTGAGAATGACCTGATTGGCTTTCCGACGAAAAGAGATACATAAAAGACTTTACCCTTATCAAAAATAGTTCTTAGGGACTTTTTATGGACTGCCTCCATCCTTTCTTCTGACAATTCATTGGAAATACCAGGATGCCAAAGTGGACAGGCGTAGTCAAGGATTTTGCGTAAAATGAAAGGTAAACTCTCAACAAACACGATTTAGGACATTTTTTAATTGTTAAAGGAGTTGAAGGAGGGAAAATGTAATATGTGCGCAATTTAAAAATATGGTTAATATGATAATCCCATTTTAAGTAAATTGATATGGTAACAGCCAGTAATTTCATAGTGGTAACTGACATTTAACGAGGGTATGGTAGAGGTAATAGAAGGGAAATTCTTAAGGATATTAATTGTCACAATAATTGGCTATATTTCAGGATCGGCTACGTTTATTGAATTACAACTTGCTAGGCATGCTTAGAGCCTAAAACTAAATCAAAGGACACAAACCTTCAAACGGGTTGCCGAAAGAGCATACCTGCAAAATCTTAGGAAACGGCTTTAGGGTATTAAGTTGAAATCTAGAACAAGTTGAGAAGGATATTGAACTAAACCAAGAGATTCTATGTGTATCCTCGTTGTCAGAGGGGTGTATCTGCCATATCTTATGAACGCCTGACGGTTTTTAGTTGAAACTTCCAGGGCACGTGTAGGAGGGTAGAAAAGTTATTTATAAGACACCATGTTCTAACAACTTGTCAAAAGGTCGTAATTTCAGTACTGAAGAACAGCCAAGGTTACCGTGTCAAAACTTTCATTAGAAGTAGAATTAATAAGTTAAATTAAGTAGATGCCTCCAAAAAATAAGTAGAAAGTAAGTGGATAAGTAGATTTAATATTTGGAATTACAATAGTCCAAAAATAAGTATTCTACTACCAAAGCAAGTAGAAGTGGAACCACTGTGCTAAACCTTCTCTGTTCTATCTGTGTGAATCCACGTTTCAATGAATAATGTTTTTGTTTTAGTCCTTTCGATGGAAAGTTTATGGTCTGATTTTGATAATGAAAAGACTTCGTCAGATGATCATGAGGAAAACTCTGGTTATTTAAGCAACGAAGAAAAAGAGCAAGAGCAAAAGCTTAAAAAAGTGGACCTAGATCTGGAAAAGTTGAAAAGAGACTCCGAAAGAAACAAAATTTAGACCTGCTTGGCTGCATTTCCCTGAATTTATATCTTGGCTGAAGAAAGATTCTTCTTCAGATGAAAAAGCCCATTGCATGTATTGTAAGAAATCTCTAGCATATGGAAAGTCGGAGCTGAGAAAACATATGGGTCCGACTAACACAAAGAGCATGTCAGAAGCCAAGATGCTGCAAATCGTGGCCCCATACAACTCAATCGCATGCTTTTTATATACAAGCACGAATTGGAGACCGCAGAGGCAAAAATAGCCGCATTTATTGTAGAAAATGATTTGCCTTAAGTGTTGTGGATAGAACTGTGCCAATGATCAAAAGCCCTTCTCCCAAGTCTTTCCTTGAAAAGGTGTCACTTGGGAAACAAAAAGTCACCAACGTTATTTGCCAAGGACTAGGTCCTTATTGCAATGAGCAGCTTATCGACATTTTGAAGAAAAGCCCCTTTTTCACTGATGATAGATGAAACCACAGATGTTGGTATACAGAAACAGCTTGCCATGGCAGTTCTGCGGCGTGGGGAAATTCTTGATATGCCGGTTGACCTTTTAGATCTCAGAGTGTTCTGATGGAATATCTGAGACGCTTTTTGGTTTAATGGAGGACTCTCTGACAAAAAGACAAAAATACCACTAGAGAACTGGATAGTTTTTTTTGCTGACAACTGCAATACTAAGCTCGGCTCTGACAAACACTGTTGTTAGCAGGATTAAAGCTCAGTATTCATGGATCACCTGTGTAAAGTGTAATAGCCACATGATTCATATTGTAGCTTCTTACGCTTGCAAGCAGCAAGAGGAGCTTTTGCAGAACTATTTAAGCTCATTTTAGTGTCAGTTCCAAACACCGGTCTGACCTGGAGTAGTTTCAAACTTTCACACAGACAGACATGCGGAGCATCTTAGCACCTGGCCAAGCCAGATGGCTGTCCCTAAAAATGTGTATAGCTATCTACACAGTGGATTGGAACAGTGGAACGCTCTAGCGTTGTATTTTGAGGTAGTATCTCTAGAAGACCTGACACATGCTAATGACCGTGCCCTTCAAGCTTTGAAAATCTCTTTACTCCGGATCCAAATGGAATTTCAAAGTTATGTGCTTGAACACTTTTGCAGCTTCAACTTATATTTTGAGAGTGAAAAAACACTTTCACGAGATCAAACCGAAGGTTGAGACTCTTCTCAAAACACTGGTGATAACCTTTATGAAACCCAGTTACGTCCGCATGGTGGGAACGGTCGCCCTTGAATTGGATCCTCTGCTAGAAGACGAATATTTACCCTTGTGCGAAACATACCTTGGTGTTGCAGCTCATGAAAGTCTTGAGAATTTGCAATCAAAAGATTTTACACGAGCTTCACAGTCGTCGGTACTACTGATACACGAAGCAGCTAGGAAGTTCTATGTTGAAGCCTTACTTCAGATAAAAGGACGATTTGTGTTTGAATCAGAAATGTTTTTGCTAGCCGAAATTGTAGATCCTGAAAAGGCCATCGACTCATCAGCGACTCAGCTCTTTGGTATGCTTGCTGAAAAATACAAGATGCCCGGTTGGAACACTAAGCAAATTGTTAAGGATTGGAGGGTGATGCAGGTAACCATGACCGACAAAGATGACATCAGTGATTTTTGGACGAGTGAGGCGACGGTTAGAACGTCAGCTGGGGCACCTCGGTTTGGGAATGTTCCATCGATGGTTAGGTATTTACTCAGTTTTCCCTTTTCTATCGCTTTATTGAGAGATTTTTTCAGCGTCGTAAAAAATGTGAAAACAGAAAAGTGCAAAAGCCGAAAATTGCTACGCTAAGAGCTATTTTACAGTCAAAAATCGCCATGAGACGTGCCGAAAAGTACTCAACTTCGTTGTGCTTGGATAGAAAGCTTCTGTATAAAATACAAAATGTGAAATCAAACGCTACAGTGGACGAATGTGATTGAATAAATTAGTCCCAGACTGCAGTCGATAGGTAAAGTAAACTCAGATGAAAAGCTCAGCTCGGAATTGGCTAAAAAATACGAGTCACGGAGAAGAGCCCTTGTTATCCTATCCTCAATAAAAATCTTGGGAGATGAGATATTTGGCGACTAGTATGAAATTTCATCTTGGGCAATTTACTTTATCTATGTTGCAGTCTTGAAGTGCTGGTGTGTCTGAACTGGTTTTCTTGAAGTCTCTTGTTTTTTGTTTTTTTTTATCTACTAGTCCTCTCATATTTGATATGTTTTATTTATCCGACGATCTTTTGGTCTTTTTTGTATGAATTTCTGAGATGTAAAAGATTTGGAAACACTAAGTCTGTGGTACTTCAAGGTTGTTGCGATTTCAGATTTTCGTTATACATACGGAACGAATGTTACCAAAAGTAAGTTCGACGATCATCTCAGTCAATGACTGTAATAAAACTTCAAAATATTATTTCCTGCCATTCCAGGGAATCCGCTTACATTGAATATAGTAGAAAATAAGATTCCGTTCTTTGTCACAGATCGATTACAAAATTCGAAGGAACAAGAATCTTTAAAACTACCCTAAATTGCAGCTAAACTTCAGAAAAAAAAATAGGATTTAGCAAAAAAAAAATACCTCCAAAAAGGGGGATCAATACCGCTGACGGTAGAATACTTCTTTTTTTTCAAGACTGACACGTGTACTTTAGATCTTATTCCTTTTTCTGACTTTCAGCATCACTTATGTGTTAAAATATGAACAGAAATTGCATTTGCTCCGGATAATCAATATAGCTATACAGGGTACTAGCTATTTCCCACCAGGAAAAATTTCAGGATTTTCGGTTCTGCTGACAAGAATTTTCAGGATTTTTGGCCGGTGGGACAGGATTTTAAAAATTTTCGAAGTGGAAACACTGGTGATTAGGATATATTTTTTAATTTTAAGATCCTGTGTTAAAGATTAGACAAAATTTTCCAAGATAAGATGCAGCTTCAAATGTGTGGTCAAGATTAGGCTCCACCGTGGTCTATCTTTATACATGAAATTACGAGTGTTGTATATAGTTTAAAATATTCAAGCTAAACACATACTTGTTAAGATGATTTTGACACGTTCAATTTTGAACAGTCCTGTTTCTAGGTAATAGGATAGACATTTTACGATGAATTAGCTGTTAAACCATAGATTAGCTTGCCAAGTACTGGGTATCTTACTCTACAATTCTTCAATTAAAAAGTCAAACATATTGGTTTGCACTCTCAAAGCACATCATGACAAGGTAATCAAAACGGTCATCGTCCATTGTTGTGCATAAATGTGTCATGACCAGTTTTAGTTCGCTGAAACTTCTCTTCACTTTTGCCAAAGTTGGTGGAGCTGTTACAATCCACTGGTAAACTGAGTGTCCGTTTTGCCGAGTAGACTTCAATATACTGGCTCCAGAAAAGAAGAGTTATCATGGATTGTATTCTCCAAGCTATTTATTAGGGCACAGAGGATACTGCAGGGTTTTTTGAAATAGAACAACTTCCAATCATCCAGCAGATTGGCTCGAGGATTGGAAATTGTCTATGAATAATGAGCAGGTGGATGCCTAGGATGCTGCTTATTCAGTTTGAATTGAATTTGATTTTTTTTTTTAAACAAAACAAGAAATGTATCAGTGAATACAAGACCAGTGGTAAATTACACACAAAAATAATTTTAATGTAGTCTCTCCCGTAGGAAAAAAAACAGGTGAGAAACAAAACTATAAAAAAAATATTTAACAAATACATTCATCAAACATTTTTTAAAATAGCGAGACTCACATCACCAAACAAAAAAATGCCCCCCCCCCAAAAAAAAATCAAAGCCGGGCAGGGGAGTAATGCATGATTCCACCCACACAAATAAAGTGCAGAACCAATCTAGAGACATCAACGCATCAGAGAACCAGGGAAAAAATTTATTATTTGCAAGAGAATCTTGAACATACTTTTTGAAGATACCAAGTGAGTACCAGACACCATGAGAGTATTCCAAATCATCTTACAAGCTATCAGAGGGTTAAAAGTCAGAATGTATTGACAGAGTATAAGGTATTTGTAAATTATTGTAAATTATCAATTGCTCAGAAATTAAAAGCATATTATTATATAGGGCAGCAGAAAGCTAGCCATGTAACCTCAAAAAATTAAAAGAGGCACAAGACAGAAAATAGAGATACCTCAAGTCAAGCAAGGGTTTAAATATGGAACAGTTAGTATTCTGTATAAGAGCCCCTGCTCTATCATATATTTTTTGAAAGTGGTTTCAGTGATGAAGGAAAAGTTGACATCCAAGCAGTAGAACAGTATGAAACATAAGGCTGTTCCAGGCTGTAGAATAGGAGTATAAGAATTATTCCTGGAAAATGTGTTTTAATTTTGTAAGGATCCCAAGACTTCTGGAGACTTTAAATTTAATGAAATCAATGTTAGGCTTGAAGGAGAGACTTCGATGAAGTATGATGCCTAGAATCGAATGCAACGTTTTTAGGCCTAATAAGGGAGCCTCTGGATACATGTATTTCATTTAAACCAGAACAAGTCCTTGAAATTCTTGAGAAAATAAGAAAAAATCGCTTTCCAACATTTAAGGCAAGATAATTAACATCAAACCACTGAATAACTTTCAAAAAGGGCAATCATCTTTGAACAGAGATCAGACTCAGTTCTTCCAGCTGTGCCAAGAGGGCTGTCATCTGCAAAGGCTATAAATGTATTGGAGAAGGACAAACTCTTGAAGTTTATCCTTCTTAGTGGATAAGTGGAGAAGGACAAACACATGCAGGTTAACAAAGACAACAGCAGGTGTAGGTTATAGATTCTTACACTCATTTATGAGGTGAATTAAAATAAATTAAAAAGAGTTTCAGCCCAATCACAGATTCTTTTGGAACACCAAACTGTATTTCAGATGGGTTGGAAAGAGAAGATCAACTGAGCTAACTTGACCAGATAAATATGATAGAAACCTAGAATAAGTACTCCCTCAAATTCCAATATGGGATAGATGTCAAAGAAGAATCTTATGTGTTATTGAATCAAATGCTTTACATACATCAAAAGAAAGAGTAGCAGGTATCAGACTAGAGTTCACAAATGTGTGTATATAATTTAAAAGATTTGCACATGCAGGCTCAGTTGAGGGCTTTGCCCTAAACCCAAACTGGGAATTATGAAAAAAAATTTGAATTAAGAAAATCAAGAAGTTGAGAAAGCATAGCTCTTTCAAAATTTTACTAAACTCTGATAAGAGAGATATAGGACGATATATAACAGGGTCATTCCGTGAACCATGTTTAAAATGTATAATAACACAAGCATGCTTTAAAGCCCTTGGGAAGACACCATTTTCAAAAGGCATATTGACAAGCATCACAAGAGCAGAAACGATGACAGGAAGAATGAACTTGACAACCTTAGTAGAAGTTCTGTCTGGGCCAGAAGATTAAGGATTTTTCACACCATTAACAATTCTGGGTATTTCAACTTCATAGGTAGGCTCCAAAACCATTAATTTAAGATAAGGAGGTCCAAGATAAGACCTAAATCCATTTAGAGAAGAAGAAGGACTTACAGAAATTGCTGTAGTTTTCCCAATATTAGCAAAGGAAGTGCGTCTTGCACTTTCAGCTCACCCATTATGATTTTACCATCAATCAAAACACTTGAAGGGACAGAAGGGGGCCGGGAAGAGGGCCTGGTAACAGAATTGATTACTTGCCATGTTTTCCTAATGTCTTTACTGCACACATAAAATTGTCTATAGTAAAATAACGATTTGGCACTCTGGCAAAGTGAATTGTAAACACTTCTATAAGCTTCAAAAAGTTGAAGTTGATTATCGCGTGTAGATGACTTAGAGGACCTGTAGGCCTTCCAAAGACTATTTTTTTTTCCTACAGCCTTTAAGGAGTCATCCAAGGATTCAAAGGGGTTGTTCTCTTTGATCCTGGATTCAACTGCGATGCATAACGAGTGTCCAATATAATTTCTTTCAAAGAGTCATAAAAAGAATTAGAAAGTAAATCTACATCAGATTTGGTTTCAAAAATAGCCCGCAAATTACATGCCTACTTTGATCTAAGAATATCCAACTCCTGATTATTAAATTTTAAAGACGAAAAACCACTCAACATTCAGTGGATAAAACCCAGGTTTGTCACCCCAAACTAAATTTCTCAGGTTAATAAATAAACTCATGAATATAAATTAAATGATTTTTTTATTTGCGAATTTGGCTGCAGTCCGATGGCTTTTGCCAGCTTTGACCTCATCCTGACTTTTGTTTGCACGGTTATCACTTGTTCCAGGACAATTGTGTAAATCAGCACTGGTTGACAATTTTACCTGCTCCTAATTATACTATTATAATTGAATTTATTCTAAAATTACCTTCATCTCTATTAATACTAATCCCCACATAGATAATTTTTTTTTATTTTAATAATTTCTCTAAAATTTTACAAAAGTTCCATCCTACAATGTTTGTTTAATCAAATTAAATATTATCCATAGGAAAGTCAAATACGCGTTCTGCTACAGCTGATTCGAAAGTTCCTGGTTTTTGATTATGTTTTGGTGGGCAATCTATGGCATTTTTGTGTTGATATAACCTGTAAATGCCTTTATTCTCCCTTTATAGGGGAGATAAACGATGGCCCTAAGGTAATTAAACTTTGGTAGCGTGCCTTAGGCTATGACCGGACTAATGAGGAGTACCAGCTCGGTATATCCGAGAGACTAAATATAAATTGTAGAGAGGTTGGCTATAATACAATACTTTTATTCGGTTAACATATACCGATACAAGGTTTATTATATATATATATATATATATATATATAAATATATATATATATATATATATATATATATATATATATATATATATATATATATATATATATATATATATATATATATATATATATATATATATATATATATATATATATATATATATATATATATATATATATATATATATATATATATATATATATATATATATATATATATATATATATATATATAATATATATATATATATATATATATATATATATATATATATATATATATATTCTACTGGGACTGGTTGTCCCAAGTAGACCACAAGTCTCAGAAAGCTACAATAATATATAATAAGATACTTAGACACTTACAATAATCCGACAATATTTCAAGGTATTTCTAAATCAACGGACCAGATCTCAGTCGGGCGTAAAATTAGTATCAGTCTACCCCTTCCCATAAAATGTATCTTTTATACATTTTTATCAACCACAGCTTGCTGGACCCAACCGACGTAAATAGCTAGGAAGTGGTAATTTTTCAATTTCCTGTTAAGCAGAAACTTGCCAGGATATGTTCCATATTTTAATAAAAAGTGGAATTTGTAAACTTTTGTATTTGCGTCATAATATTTTTACTAAATTCCAAATTGACTTAATTAGAAGGCTTCACCACAATACTCCCCCTTTAAATGAGAGTTGCCCACAACTCTCAATACTTTACTTTTAAAACAACTTAATTTTGTGCACAGCTATTATGCTGCCATCTTTGGGTCATTATGTGCATATAACCTCAATGGGTTTCCTTAGGGTCATGTTTAAGGTCAAATATATGCCATATCCTTTTTTTTTGTCCATAGATATTAATTTGAAATTTATCCCTGTTTTCTCTTTTTCTCTGTCTTAAGACTGGAAAATTCTCTTTTTACCCTTTTCATATGCATCTTCTGTTTTAGCTTGACCCCCTGTGGCTTAAGCATTATTATTAGTGGTTCTGCTTAAATTAGATTTCAAGATATTTTAGAAACTATTTTATTAATTGAGTTTAAATTTAATTCCCATTGATAATTCAATTTGTCTGGGTGATGTGGTTGATATACCATTATTTTGCGGGGTTAGAAATACCTTGGATAAATTACACATAACAATTTTGGTTTTAAATTTTCACATATTTTTTCCAGCACAATGCATTTTCACATTCTTTCAATAATATAAGCCATTTAGGCTACGTAGCGCATTATTTGATATTTTCTAGGCCTAGTTTAAGTTCTGATTTTATCTCACTTTATGATGAACTGGTAGCAAAGTCTGTATAAAGTTTCCAATACATTAGTTGACCAGGTAGGGTTTGGTTTCTGATGGTATGAGATGTTAGTATCAGGATACATTTGAACTGGCTTCGAAATTTATGACTTTCCAAAAATGGCTCAAAAAGTGATTGAAAAATGGATCCGAAAGGATGTCACGAATAAAATAGGTTTCCAAAAAAAACTAAGGCTGTATCTAAAATAAATATTCACATTAGAATACACATAAAGCATAAATTGTTACCTATATAGTAAAAAGAAACACTCAATTTTGTAAAGGTTAATTACTTTTAATTACTTTTCTCTCTTTTCACTCTAAACATAATATGCCACTTAAATAAAAACATTATGTTTTTTTGCTGGATCATCCTTTTCAAACTTAATACTTAACGGATTATTTCACAATAAAGATATTTATATGTTGACTCAAAGTCAAACATTTTATATATACATTAAATCACTAGTTAAAACTTAAAGTAAAATAAAAAACATAGTATATACACAAGCATTGTGTAATAAACTTATACAAGCATTGTTAAGTAACAAAACCTCGATACAACACTTAACAAAAAATTTGTTTCGTTAAAGTTTTAAAAGTTATTTTAAAACACTATATAGTAATTTAACTATGCACAAAGTAATTTTTTTAAGTAGATGTCTCACAAGGCAACACTAAAAAGTGGTATAACTCTTTTTTTTTCATTAATAAAACACTCTAATTACTAATTTATTTACATAAAAAGTATTATTGCTGACATAGCAACAAAATTTGCTCCATTATTTATCATAAATTTTCTCTTTTACTTTCATATTTATGAACTCATAGTGCCAACCGAATTGTCTGCGATTGTAGATAACACATTTTTTTTTAATATTTAGTTTCTTGCGATAGATTATGATTTTGTGCAGACAGGGGTTCTTACATCCTTCCCTCTGGGGGTTTGATGTTTCTTATAGTACCAATATTTAAAAACACATATAATCAATAACAGTCACGATAGTAGTTATGAAATATCCCCAAGTTGATGCTAATAAGCCTTTATAATAAGTGGTTCTTTCTATTTCTATTGGGAAAATGGGATAATTAATTTCCAGATTCTTATTTAGATTTTCCAGGGTTGTCAAAAATCTGGGTGTTTCTCCTTTTATTTTTTTCCGGTATGGAGATATCAGTTAATTTCTTTATCATCTTTTGTACTTTTTTAATTCTTTCATTATCGTGTTTCAAATTTGTTACTTTAAAAAGATTTATGTTGGGTATAGGTTTTATACTCCATTTGTCCATATTTATCTCCATAATTTCCACAATTAGAGATGATATAATTGTCTCTTTTGTCGTTAAACGACAGGATGGGGGAAATTAATCAGGCCAATCCCTTCTATCCGTATATCTCTTGTATTCCTTAACCTGAAGAATTTTTGCATCTCAACTGCATCATATAGGGTTGTGTGAACGCTGAATATGAAATCATTGTCACTTATTTTTCCATAGTTCAAGATTAATTTTGCTCACTATATCAACATCACATTCTTTTGATAGGGGATTTGAGTGTTCCATCTCCTCCCAAGTCTAATAGCACAGACTTTTCTTACGCGTAGATGTGATATAGTCCCTAAGTTGCAAAAGGGTAGTTTATCATTTTGACACTTAATGATTTTTTGTTGTTCTGGTATCCTATATTTTAAGTTGGAAATGGCTATAAATGGTAGCAAATTAATTATCCTAAATCAGCTTGTGGTGTTCGTCAGTTTTGTAGGGAAAGCATTTATTTGGAACAGTACGTATTCTTCATTTTTAACTAGGGGTACCTTTAAAAATATCCATAACTCCCCTTGCTTAATTTGTAAATAGTTTTCCGCCATACTATAAAAGTATAGAATATTCTTGAAATTTGTTCTAGTCCTAGTCTCAATTGATAAGGCAAATGGCTTTCTATGGCTTTGAGTACTTTTATTAATTTACCTGGGTTTAGAAGTCGTGCAGGTGAATTTTATGTCAAAAGGGTTAGAAACTCTAACTCCAATTGATTAAATTCATGGGATATATCCATGATAGCACTAGATAATAACTGTAGAGCCATCTGAAGATATCTTCTATGATTTCACTTTGATTTCCTATTATTCGTTTTAGAGTTATTAATACTGCATTGGTGATCTCCTGCTTAAAAATTGAAAGCGTATTGATCGTCTGTTTAACCTTTTCTTCGATCTTTGGTATCCTTGTTTCGTGATGATTTAAGATTGTTAGTTGTTTGTCTACCAAGTGTAGAAAATTTTGATTTGTTACTTTGAATTTCCCTATTCGTTTTTCTGCTTCTTTCCCACGTTGTCTCAGATACCGTACCAAATATATACTCTCAGATTTCCCCTACAATACCGATTAAGCTTCTTTTCTTTCTGGCCAATGTATTGTTTGGCTCCTTTTTTTTTTGTTTTTGCATTGAACAACAAAGTTGTCTGAGATTTAAGTAATGATACTTTCGTTTCTTTTTGTATTACCTGAGGGGGTGTGATAGGAGGTAGGTTAAAAGTTTTTTCTAATTCTCTTCTTGTCATTTCCAGATTATTTGCAAGTACCGTTAAGATATAATAATGCCATTTTTAATGGCTTTGACTGTCTTTGAATTACAAGCAGGTGGATGCCTAGAATGCCCTTTAAGTTGGAATTTGTCTTTGGCTCTTTAACCAGCTTTGTTCCACTGCTTAGTCAGTATGTAAGACATGTGTTTACAAATTACAACCAAGTTTGGCAAGAATTATCAAGAAAATATTGGTCATTCATTGAGAATGCAGATGCTCCTGACTCATAGAGTAAAATGAAAGAGATTCTTTTATCATCTTGTGACAAACATACAACAATTATGTGGATCTGTAAGCCAAAAACTCTTCCTTTTCTCACCCTTGATATTAAACTGGCAATCCAAAAGAAAAAAAAAACAGTGGAAAAAATATAAAGACACGCCAACACGGGTAAATTATGATAGATTACAAAAACTTGGTAATAAGTCTTGACAGCTTTCATGAAAACTTACAAGAGAGTAAGAAGAAGCAATTGCAGATGGTTCCAAATCAAATCCCTTGAAATTCTGGAGGTATATATCCCTGCCAAAACCCAGAAGACTCAGTAACTGAGCTTTCTGTTGACGAAGCATCTATTACCAGCCCTAAAAAATAGCTGAATTCCTGAACAATCAGTTCCAAAGGGTCTTCCCTACCCCATTGCTCTTTTACCGCCCACAGCTCTTAACCTACTAACAACATAGCCTTTCAGAAAGCGTAACCGTAAACCTAACACTTTGATGTAACTGGTACTAGTTTCTACCAAATGAGGATTTCACCTATTCTTTTGAGTCAGTAAAACCCATGCATTTAACAAAATGAGATCAGAATTCTTGGAGATATCAGGTCAGTATTTTTGTATTCCTTATTTAACCAAATGAAAAGTTGTGATGCTGTATGTAAAATCACTAAAATGTTGGTAGAACTGCTATATTTACCAACCAAGATCAAGATTACAGTACATGTCTTGTCATTATTTTCATATTCTTTATTTAACTAAAAGAAAAAATTTGGCACTATCCATGAAGTCATAGGCAGCGCGATAGCACTGCCTAAGTAAAGAAAGATGTGGGCACAATGTAGTTTTTTTTCCATACCCGGGCACTTCGTATTGAAGGAGTTGTTGTAGAAACTTCAAAAAGGGCTTGTTCGGTTTGAAATTGGAGTGGCTAGAGCCCTTTTAATAGTCGAAAGTGACTGAAGGGCAACAGCCCCCCCCCCCCTCGCCCATCATTCCCCCAAACACATCCAATCCAAATTTTGATATACCCATTTGTTCAGCGTAGTTGATTTCCACATAGAAAATATTTTTTGAGGAGGACACTCCCCCACAACCCTTGGGGCAAGGAATTTAAGTTATGCCCTGAGGCCCTTTTTAATAGTCGAAAGTGATTGGAGGGCAACTAGACCCCCCCCCCACACCCATCATTCCCTCAAACACATTCAATCAAAATTTTGAGATAGCCATTTTGTTCAGCATTGTTGATTTCTAAATAGAAAATATTTTTTGAGGAGGACACTCCCCCACAACCCTCGGGGCAAGGGTTTTAAGTTATGCCCTGAGGGCATATAAAAGCGATGTTGGCACAACGTATTATTGATTATTGTTTTCCTTTAGAGCAGCGCACTTCTTATCGAAGAAGTTGTCGTAGAAACCTCGAAAAGGGCTCTTTCAATTGGAAATTTGAGTGGCTTGTGCCCTTTTTAATACTGGAAAGTGATTGAAAGGCAACTAACACACCCTTCCACGCCCACCATTTCCCGAAACATATCCAATCAAAATTTTGAGATAGCCATTTTGTTCAGCGTAGTTGATTTCCAGATAGAAGTCATGTTTTTGAGGAGGATATTCCCCCACAGCCTTCAGGGCAAGGGTTGTAAGTTATTCCCCGGGGGCATATATGGTTTTTTATAGAAGGCGTTTTCGTAGAAACTTTAAAAAAGGCTCATTAGATTGGAAATTCAAAGGGCTAGTGCCCTTTTGAATCGTTGAAAATGATTGGAGGGCAACTAACCCCCTTCTCATGCCCATTTTTCCCCAGACACATCCAATCAAAATTTGGAGATAGCCTTTTTATTCAACGTAGTTTTAAGTTCTGTAAATTAGGTCTTTGAGGAGGACAACCCCCTCAAAGCCCTCTGGGCAAGGGTTGTAAGTTATGCCCTGGGGGCATATAAGGTTTTTATAGAACGCGTTGTCGTAGAAACTTCAAAAAGGGCTCATTCGATTAGAAATTGAAATGGATAGTGCAATTGAAATTGCCATTTCCCCAAACACATCCAATAAAAATTTTAGATAGCCATTTTGTTCCACGCAGTTTAAAGTTCAGGAAATAATACCTTTGAGCAGGCCACTCCCCACACAGTCTTCAAGACAAGGTGTATAAGTTATGCTCTGGGGGTATATAAGTTTTTATTGAAATCTTTGTCGTAGAAACTTGAAAAAGGGCTCATTCGATAGGAAATTGAAAGGTCTAGTGTCATTTTTAATAGTTGAAAGTGATTTGAGGGCAACTAACCCGCCTCTCTCGCCCATCTTTTCCCCAAACACATCCAATCAAAATTTTTAGATAGCCATTTTGTTCAGCTTTGTTGATTTCCAAATAGAAATTCCGTTTTTGAGGAGGACACTCCCCCACAGCTCTCAGGGCAAGTGTTGTAAGTTATGCCCTGGGGGTGTTTAAGGTTTTTGTAGAATGCTTTGTCGTAAAAACTTCAAAAAGGACTCATTCGATTGGAAAATGAAACGGCTACTGCCCTTTTTTGATAGTCGAAAGTGATCGGAGGGCAACTAGTCCCCCCCCACGCCCATCATTTACCCCAAACACATCCAATCAAAATTTTGCGATAGCCATTTTGTTCAGCGTAGTTGATTTCCACATAGAAAATATTTTTTTGAGGAGGACACTCCCCCAGAACCCTCGGGGCAAGGGTTTTAAGTTATGCCCTGAGGGCATATAAGAACGATGTTGGCAGAATGTATCATTTATTATTTTTTCCTTTAGAGCAGGGCACGTCGTATCAAAGAAGTTGTCGTAGAAACTTCGAAAAGGGCTAATTCAATTGGAAATTGGAGTGGCTTGTGCTCTTTTTAATAGTCGAAAGTGATTGTAAGGCAACTAACACCCCTTCCATGCCCACCATTTCCCGAAACACATCCAATCAAAAATTTTGAGATAGCCATTTTGTTCAGCGTAGTTGATTTACAGATAGAAATTATGTTTTGAGGAGGACACTCCCCCACAGCCTTCAGGGCAAGGGTTGTAAGTTATGCCCTGGGGGCACATAAGGTTTTTATAGAAGGCGTTGTGGTAGAAACTTCAAAAAAGGCTCATTCGATTGGAAATTCAAAGGGCTAGTGCCCTTTTTAATAGTCGAAAGTGATTGGAGGGCAAGTATCCCCCCCCACGCCCATCATTCCCTCAAAAACATCCTATCAAAATTTTGAGATAGCCATTTTGTTCAGCGTAGTTGATTTCCAGATAGAAAATATGTTTTTGAGGAGGACACTCCCCCACAACCCTCGGGGCGAGGGTTTTAAGTTATCCCCTGAGGGCATATAAGAACGATGTTGGCACAACGTATTTTTTATTATTGTTTTCCTTTAGAACAGGGCACTTTGTATCGAAGAAGTTGTCGTAGAAACTTCGAAAAGGGCCCTTTCAATTGGAAATTGGAGTGGCTTGTGCCCTTTTTAATAGTGGAAAGTGATTGGAAGGCAACTAACACCCTCTCAGGCCCACCTTTTCCCCAAACACATACAATCAAAATTTTGAGATAGCTTTTTTATTCAACGTAGTTTTAAGTTCTGTAAATTAGGTCTTTGAGGATGACAACCCCCTCAAAGCCCTCAGGGCAAAGGTTGTAAGTTATGCCCTTGGGCATATAAGGTTTGTATAGAACGTGTTGTCGTAGAAAATTCAAAAAGGGCTCATTCGTTTAAAAATTGAAATGGCTAGTGCAATTGAAATGGCCATTTCCCCAAACACATCCAATCAAAATTTTTAGACAGCCATTTGGTTCCACGCAGTTTAAAGTTCAGGAAATAATAAACTTTGAGCAGGACACTCCCCCCACAGTCTTCAGGACAAGGATTATAAGTTATGCCCTGGGGGTATATAAGTTTTTATTGAAATCTTTGTCGTAGAAACTTGAAAAAGGGCTAATTCAATTCGAAATTCAAACTTCTAGTGTCCTTTTTAATAGTCAAAAGTGATTTGAGGGCAACTAACCCCCATCTCTCGCCCACCTTTTCCCCAAACACATCTAATCAAAATTTTTTGATAGCCATTTTGTTCAGCGTTGTTGATTTCCAAATAGAAATTATGTTTTTGAGGAGGACACTCTCCCACAGCTCTCAGGGCAAGGGTTGTGTAAGTTATGCCCTGGGGGCATATAAGGTTTTTATAGAAACACGTTGTCATAGAAACTTCAAAAAGGGCTCATTCGATTAGAAAATGAAATGGCTACTGCCCTTTTAGTAGTCGAAAGTGATTGGAAGGCAACTAACACCCTTTCCACGCCCACCATTTCCCCAAGCATATCCAATCAAAATTTCGAGATAGCCATTTTGTTTCACGCAGTTTAAAGTTCAGGAAATTAAACCTTTGAGCAGGACACTCCCTCAAAAGGGTTCTGAGCAAGCGTTTTAAGTCATGCCGTGGGGGCTCATAAGGTATTTATTGAAATCTTTGTCGCAGAAACTTCAAAAAGGGTTCATTCGATTGTAAATTCAAAGGGCTAGTGCCCTTTTAATAGTCGAAAGTGATTTGAGGGCAACTAACCCCCCTCTCACGCCCACCTTTTCCCCAAACACATCCAATCAAAATTTTCAGATAGCCATTTTATTCAACGTAGTTAAAAGTTTTGGAAATTAGGTCTTTAAGGATGAAAACTTATCCCCCCCCACAACGCTCAGGGTAAGGGTCGAAAGTTATGCCCTGGGAGCATGTAAGGTTTTTATAGAAAGCGATGTTGTAAAAACATCTAAAAGGGCTCATTCAATTGAAAATTGAAAGGGCTAGTTCCATATTAATAGTCGAAAATGATTGAAGGGCAACTAAGCCTCCTCTCACGCCCACCATTTCCCCAAACACATCCAATCAAAATTTTGAGATATCTATTTTGTTCAACGTAGTCGAAAGTTCTAGAAATTAGGTCTTTAAGGATGATAACCCCTCAGAGCCCTCAGTGCAAGGGTTGTAAGTTATGTAAGTTAAGTTATATAGAAAGGTTTCGTAAAAATTTCAAAAAGGGCTCATTTGTTTGGAAATTGAAATTGCCCTTTTTAATAGTCGAAAGTAAGTGGAGAGGATTGACCTTCCTCTCACGCCCATCTTTTCCCCAAACATACTCAATCAAAGTTTAGAGATAGTCATTTTGTTCAATGTCGTTGAAGGTTCTGGAAATTATGTATTTAAGGATGACAAACCCCCTGAAGTCCCCAGGGCAAAGGTTGTAAGTTATGCCCTGTGGGCATATTAGGTTTTTATAGATAGAGTTGTCATGAAAACTTCAAAAAAGGGCTCATTCAATTGGGAATTTGGAGGGTTAGTGCCCCTTCTAATAGTCAAAAGTGATTGAAGGGTAACTAACCACCCTCTCACGCGAACCATTCCCCCAAATACATCCAATAAAAATTTTCAGATAGCCATTGTGTTCAACGTAGTAGAAAGTTCTGGAAATTAGGTCTTTGAGGATGACAAACCCCCCCCCCCCCCAGCCTTCAGGGCAAGGGTTTTAAGTTATGCCCTGGGGGCATATAAAGTTTTTATTGAAAGCGTTGTCCTAGAAACTTCAAAAGGGCTCATTTGATTGGAAATTTACAGAGAAAGTGGCTTTTTTAATAGTTGAAAGTGATGGGAGAGCGACTAATGCCCCTCTCACACCCACCATTTTCCCCAACACATGCAATCAAAAATTTGAGATAGCCACTTTGTTTAACGTAGTTGAAAGTTCTGGAAATTATGTCTTAAGAGAATGACAACCACCCTCACAGCCCTTAGGGTAAGGGTTGTAATTTATGCCCTTGGGGCATATAAGGTGTTTGTAGAAAGCGTTATTGTAGAAACGCAAAAAGGGTTCATTCGATTGGAAATCGAAAGGCCGAGTGCCCTTTTAAGTAGTCGAAAGTGATGTGGAAGGCTTGAAATTTTTATAGAAAAGATCAATGTGGGTATAATGTTTGATTCTTTTTTGTTGTTGTTTAGACCAGGGCACATCATATCGAAGAAGTTGTCGTAGGAACTTTGAAAAGGGGCTCATTCGATTGAAAATAGAAAAGGCTGATGCCCTTTTTAATAGTCAAAAGTGATTGGAGTGCAACTAATCCCCCTCCCACGCCCACCCTCCCATTTGCCTTTATGTTTAAAAACTAAATGTTGCCTTAAGATTATATCAATATGCACTGTGTTAATGCTAATTCCCAATAAGGCATCTCAGCAGTTTCCCAAGAACGACTGAGGGTATTATGTTCACCAAGTCAAAATAGCGTAAGTGTATCCAAGCTATCAGCAAAAGTAAGCAGATTTTTTTTGCAAAGAAATGAATTGTATATTGTAATTGTATAGTTGCCCCGGTATGAGAGCAACGAACGCCCCTCTCATGCCCACCATTTCTCCAAACACATCCAATCATAATTTTTAGATATCCATTTGTGTTTAAGTAGTTGAAAGTTCTGGAAAATAGGTCTTTGAGGATGATAACCCCCCATTCACAACTCTTAGAGCAAAGGTTGTAAGTTATGCCCGGGGGGGATATAAGGCTTTTATAGAAAGTTTTGTCGTAGAAACTTCAAAAACGGCTCATTAGATTGGAAATTGAAAGGGCTTGTGCCCTTTTTAATGGTGGAAAGTGATTGGAAGGCAACTAACACCTCTTCCACGCCCACCATTTCCCGAAACACATCCAATCAAAATTTTGAGATAGCCATTTTGTTCAGCACAGTTCATTTCTAGATAAAAATTATGTTTTTTAAGGAGGATATTCCCCTACAGCCTTCAGGGCAAGGGTTGTAAGTTATTCCCTGGGGGCATATAAGGTTTTTATAGAAGGCGTTGTCGTAGAAACTTTAAAACAGATCATTAGATTGGAAATTCAAAGGGCTAGTGCCCTTTTAAATAGTCGAAAGTGATTGGAGGGCAACTAAACCCCCTCTCACGCCCACCTTTTCCCCAAACACATCCAATCAAAATATTAAGATAGGCTCTTGATTCAACGTAGTTTAAGTTCTGTAATTTAGGTCTGTGAGGATGACAACCCCCTCAAAGCCCTCAGGGCAAGGGTTGTAAGTTATGCCCTGGGGGCATTTAAGGTTTTTATAGAACATGTTAAGGTTTTTATAGAAACTTCAAAAAGGGCTCCTTCGATTAGAAATTCAAATGGCTAGTGCAATTGAAATGGCCATATCCCTAAACACATCCAATCAAAATTTTTAGACAGCCATTTTATTCCACGCAGTTTAAAGTTTAGGAAATAAAACGTTTGAGCAGGACAATCCCCTCACAGTATTCAGGACAAGGATTATAAGCTATGCCGTGGGGGTAGGCCTATATAAGTTTTTATTGAAATCTTTGTCGTAGAAACTTGAAAAAGGGCTCATTCGATTGAAAATCCAAAAGTCTAGTGTCCTTATTAATAGTCGAAAGTGATTTGAGGGCAACTAAACCCCTCTCTCGCCCACCTTTTCCCCAAACACATCCAATCAAAATCTTTAGATAGCCCTTTTGTTCAGCGTTGTTGATTTCCAAATAAAAATTATGTTTTTGAGGAGGACATTCCCCCAAAGCTCTCAGGGCAAGGGTTGTAAGTTATGCCCTGGGGGCATAGGCTATAAGGTTTTTATAGAACGCGTTGTCGTAGAAACTTCAAAAAAGGCTCATTCGATTGGAAAATGAAACGGCTACTGCCCTTTTTAATAGTCGAAAGTGATTGGAAGGCAACTACCACCCTTTCCATGCCCACCATTTCCCCAAACATATCCAATCAAAATTTTGAGATAGCCATTTCGTTTCACGCAGTTTAAAGTTCCGGAAATTATACCTTTGAGCAGGACACTCCCTCAAAAGTCTTCAGGGCAAGCGTTTTAAGTCATGCCCTGGGGGCTTATAAGGTTTATTGAAATCTTTGTCGTAGAAACTTGAAAAAGGGCTCATTCGATTCGAAATTCAAAGGGCTAGTGCTCTTTTAATAGTCAAAAGTGATTTGAGGGCAAATAACCCCCCTCTCACGCCCACCTTTTCTTCAAAAACATCCAATCAAAATTTTTAGATAGCAATTTTATTCAACGTAGTTGAAAGTTTTGGAAATTAGTTCTTTAAAGATGACAACCCATCCCCCCCCCCACAAAGCTCAGGGCAAGGGCTGAAAGTTATGCCCTGGGAGCATGTAAGGTTTTTATAGAAAGCGATGTTGTAAAAACATCTAAAAGGGCTCATTCAATTGAAAATTGAAAGGGCTAGTACCCTATTAATAGTTGAAAGTGATTGAAGGGCAACTAACCCACCTCTCACGCTCACCATTTCTCCAAACACATCCAATCAAAATTTTGAGATATCCTTTTTGTTCAACGTAGTCAAAAGTTCTGAAATTAGGTCTTTTAGGATGATAACCCCCTCAGAGCCATCAGTGCAAGGGTTGTAAGTTATGCCCTGGGGTTATTTAAGGTTTATATAGAAAGTTGTTGTAAAAATTTCAAAAAGGGCTCATTTGTTTGGAAATTGAAATTGCCCTTTTTAATAGTCGAAAGTGAGTGGAGAGTATTGACCCCCCTCTCACGCCCACCATTCCCCCAAACAAATTCAATCAAAGTTTAGAGATAGTCATTTTGTTCAACGTCGTTGAAAAATCTGGAAATTATGTATTTAAGGATGACAAACCCCCTAAAGTCCCCAGGGCAAAGTTTGTAAGTTATGCCCTGGGGGCATATAAGGTTTTTATAAATAGAGTTGTCGTGAAAACTTCAAAAAGGGCTCATTCAATTGGGAATTGAAAGGGCTAGTGCCCCTTCTAATAGTCGAAAGTGATTGAAGGGTAACTAACCACCCTCTCACGCGCACCATTCCCCCAAATACATCCAATGAAAATTTTCAGATAGCCATAGTGTTCAACGTAGTAGAAAGTTCTGGAAATTATGTCTTTGAGGATTACAACCTCCCCCCCCCCAGCCTTCAGGGCAAGGGTTGTAAGTTATGCCCTGTGGGCATATAAAGTTTTTATTAAAAGTGTTATCCTAGAAACTTAAAAAGGGCTCGTTTGATTGGAAATTGAAAGAGCTAGTGCGTTTTTTAATAGATGAAAGTGATGGGAGAGCGACTAACGCCCCTCTCACGCCCACCATTTTCCCCATCACATGGAATCAAATGTTGAGATAGCCATTTTGTTTAACGAAGTTGAAAGTTTTGGAAATTATGTCTTAGAGGATGACAACCACCCTCACATCCCTTAGGGTAAGGGTTGTAATTTATGCCCTGGGGGCATATAAGGTGTTTATAGAAAGCGTTATCGTAGAAACGCAAAAAGGGCTCATTCGATTGCAAATCGATAGGCCGAGTGCCCTTTTTAATAGTCGAAAGTGATAGGAAGGCTTGAAATTTTATAGTAACGATCAATGTGGGTATAATGTATGATTTTTTTTGTTGTTGTTGTTAATAGATAGTGACCTTGTACTTTGCTTGCAGTTCTAGGAACCACTGAAGCGTATCAAGTTGAATGAACTTTATCTAGGTTATCCTCTAGAGTACTCTTGAGATGAACGAACCTTATCTAGGGTCATTCTCTATTGAGGGTCCATTTTGCTTACTTTACGTTGCTTGCCATGATATTTGCTCACTTTACGTTCCTTGGAACCTTTCCAGGGCACATGTCAACGCTATCCCATTGGGACACTCTTGCATAATCTGGTTTTGGACGTTAAGGAGTGCTCAAAGTTGAAACTAATAAGGATATAGATGCCGAGAAAGGAATTTTAATAAAGAAATTCAGAACAATCTTTAGAAATCCTTATAAATCGACTAGTGAGATGATTATGGGTTTGAAACATCAAGGACCTCCCCCCCCCCAACTTTTTTGCCCCCTCCCCCTTTTTTGATTTATTTTTGTTTTGAAGTTTTTTTAAAACTTTTTTTATTATTTTTTTTAACATGATATATTTTTTCAACTTTTTTTTTACATCTCTTAGAATGACAAGTAATATACTTAAAACATAAAAAAATCACATTTAATATTTTCCAAATTCAAAATGAGAATTATATAGAAATGTTAGTCGTGACTTTTACTATTAGAAAAATATTGTTTGTAGTAGCACTTCTTTTTATTGGACAAATTTTTTTTTTGGACTTCGAAATTATTCAACTTTTTTTTTTTACTTAATTTTTTTATTCTCTGAAATTATTCCACTTTTTTTATTTATTTTTTTTTTCTTTGGATTTTTTTATTTTTTAATATGGTATTTTTTTTCTAATTTTTTTACGTCTCTTAGAATGAGATGAAACATACTTAAAACAAAAAAAATCACATTTAATTGGAATAAGCGAACACCCGCCAAGACACACAGGCAAAAAGAATGAGAGAGACAAAAAACACATACAAATACGTAGATTCAGACACACAAACCGAGAAAGACATGCATTAGAATAAGCAAACACCCGCCCAGACACACAGGTTAAAGAGTGAGAGACAAAAACACATACAAATACTTAGATTCAGACACACAAACCGAGAAAGACATGCGTTGAAATAAGCAAACACCCGCCCAGACACACAGACAAAAAGGGTGAGAGAGACAAAAACATATACAAATACGTAGATTCAGACGCAAAAACCGAAAAAGACATGCATTGGAATAAGCAAACACCTGCCATGACACACAAGCAAAAAGAGTGAGAGAGACAAAAACACATAAAAATACGTAGATTCAAACACACAAACCGAGAAAAACATGCATTGGAATAAGCAAACACCCGCCCAGACACACAGGCTAAAAGAGGGCGAGAGACAAAACACATACAAATACGTAGATTCAGACACACAAACCGAGAAAGACAGGCATTGGAATAAGCAAACACCCGCACAGACACACAGGCCAAAAATAGTGAGAGAGACAAAAACACATACAAATACGTATATTCAGACACAAAAACCGAGAAATATATGCATTGGAATAAGCAATTACCCGCCCAGACACACAAGCAAAAAGAGTGAGAGAGACAAAAACACATACAAATACGTAGACTCAGACCCACAAACCGAGAAAGACATGTATTGGAATAAGCAAACACCCGCCCAGACACACAGGCAAAAAATAGTGAGAGAGACAAAAAACATATACAAATACGTAGATTCAGACACAAAAACTGAGAAGGACATGCATTGGAGTAAGCAAACACCCGCTCAGACAGACAGGCAAAAAATAGTGAGAGAGCCAAAAACACATACAAATACGTAGATTCAGACACACAAACCGAGAAAGACATGCAATTGGAATAAGCAAACACCCGCCCAGACACACAGGCAAAAAGAGTGAGAGAGACAAAACACATACAAATACCTGGATTCAGACAAACAAACCGAGAAAGACATGCATTGGAATACGCAAACATCCGCCCAGACACACAGGCAAAAAGAGTGAGAGCGACAAAAACACATACAATACGTAGATTCACACACACAAGCCGAGAATGAAAAAATTGTAACATAAAAATTGTAAATAAACTCTTTATTGTTTTCACCTCTTGGATACACAATACGGAAATTTCATTCAAGAAATTATGAAAAATTGTTAGTAAGTAACAAATTCTTTCTTGGATTCGCCTCCTGGATACACAATACAGACATTTCATTCAAGAAATTATGAAAAAAATTGTAAGTAAGTAACAGATTCTTTCTTAAATTCACCTCTTGGATGCACAATACGGAAATTTCATTCAAGAAATTATGAAAAAATTCTAAGTAAGTAACAAACTCTTTATTGATTTCACCTCTTGGATGCACAATACAGATATTTCATTCAAGAAATTATGAAAAAATTGTAAATAAACTCTTTATTGTTTTCACCTCTTGGATACACAATACGGAAATTTCATTCAAGAAATTATGAAAAATTGTTAGTAAGTAACAAATTCTTTCTTGAATTTGCCTCCTGGATACACGATACAGACATATTATTCAAGAAATTATGACAAAATTCTAAGTAAGTAACAAACTCTTTCTTGAATTCGCCGTTTGGATGCAAAATACAGAAATTTAATTCAGGAAATTATGAAGAAAATTTTAAACAAACTCTTTCTTGCATTCACTTCCCGGACACATAATACAGCAATTTCACTCAAGATATTATGAAAAAATTGTAAGTAAGTAACAAACTCTATTCATTTCACCTCTTGGATACACAATACAGATATTCCAGTCAAGAAACTATGAAAAAATCGCAAGTAAATAACAAACTCTTTATTGTTTTCACCTCTTGGATACACAATAAGGAAATTTCATTCAATAAATTATAAAAGAATTGTAAGTAAGTAACAAATTCTTTCTTGAATTTGCCTCCTGGATACACAATACAGATATTTCATTCAAGAAATTATGAAAAAATTGTAAGTAAGTAAAGAATTCTTTCTTGAATTCACCTCTTGAATACACAATACGGAAATTTCTTTCAAGAAATTATAAAAAATTGTAAGTTTGTAACAAAGTATTTCTTGAAGTCAACTCTTGGATACGCAAAATGCAGAAATTTCATTCAAGAAATTATGAAAAAATTGTAAGTAAGTAACAAATTCTTTCTTGAATTCACCTACTGGTTACATAATACAGACATTTCATTCAAGAAATTATGAGAAAATTCTAAGTAAGTAACAAAATCTTTCTAGAATTCACCGTTTGAATGCACAATACAGGAATTTAATTCAGAAAATTATGAGAAAAAAATTGTAAACAAACTCTTTCTTGAATTTTTTTCCTGGAAAGACAATACAGCGATTTCACTCAAGAAACTATGAAAAAATTGTAAGTAAGTAACAAACTCTTTCCTGAATTCACCTCTTGGATACACAATACAGAAATTTCATTCAAGAAATTATGAAAAAAATGTAAGTAAGTAAGTAACAAACTCTTTCTTGAATTCACCCCAGGGGCCTAGTAACTGCATTCACGTTAGGTTCATTTAGGTTGACTTAGCGTGGCGCACCACGCTAAGTGAACCTAAATGAACCTAACGTAAATGCAGTTATTTGAAAAAAAGGGTGGTATTGTAGGTTGGCTGCAGGTGCCCGGGTAAGAAAAATCAGTTGTGCTGCCATCTATACCTTAATTGAAATTGATGGTAGCACTTGCTTTAGTAAAAAAATGAGCTTAGTTTTTTGCTTGTCTCTCTCACTAGGCCCCTGGGGTGAATTCAAGAAAGAGTTTATTACTTACTTACAATTTTTTTTCATAGTTTCTTGAATGAAGTATCCGTATTATGTATTCAAATGGTGAATTCAAAAAGAGTTTGATACAAACTTAAAATTTTTTTCATAATTTCATGAATGAAATTTCTGTAGTGTGCATCCAAGAGGTGAATTCAAGAATGAGTTTGTTACTTACTTACAATTTTTTCATGATTTCATGATTGAAAATTTCTGTAGTGTATCAAAGAGGTGAATTCAAAAAAGAGTTTGTTACCTACTTACAATTTTTTCATAATTTCTTGGATGAGATGTCTGTATTGTGTATCGAAGAGGTGAATTTAAGAAAGACTTTGTTACTTACTTACATTTTTTTCATGATTTCTTGAATTAAATGTCTGTAATGTGTATCCAAGAGGTGAATTCAAGAAGGAGTTTGTTACTTGCTTACAATGTTTCCATAATTTCTTGAATGAAATTTCTGTATTGTGTATCCAAGAGGCGAATTCAGGAAAGAGTTTGTTACTTACTTACATTTTTTTTTATTTCTTGAATGAAATGTCTGTATTGTGTTTCCATGAGGAGAAATCAAGAAAGAGTTTGTTACTTACTTACAATTTTTTCATAGTTTCTTGAGTGAAATTGCTGTATTGTCTGTCCAGGAAGAAAATTCAAGAAAGAGTTTGTTTACAATTTTTTCTCATAATTGTCTGAATTAAATTCCTGTATTGTGCATTCAAACGGTGAATTCTAGAAAGAGTTTGTCACTTAATTATAATTTGTCATAATTTCTTGAATGAAATGTCTGTATTGTGTATCCAGGAGGTGAATTCAAGAAAGAATTTGTTACTTACAATTTTTTTCATAATTTCTTGAATAAAATTTCTGCATTGTGTGTATCCAAGAGGTGACTTCAAGAAAGAGTTTGTTACTTACTTACAATTTTTCATAAATTCTTGAATGAACTTTCCGTATTGTGTACTCAAGAGGTGAATTCAAGAAAGAGTGTGTTACTTACTTACAATGTTTTTTTATAATTTCTTGAATGAAATGTCTGTATTGCGTATCCATGAGGAGAAATCAAGAAAGAGTTTGCTACTTACTTACGATTTTTTCATTATTTCTTGTGTTACTTACTTACAATTTTTTCTTAATTTCTTGAATGAAATTTCCGTATTGTGTATCCAAGAGGTGAATTCAAGAAAGAATTTGTTACTTACTTACAATTTTTTTTCATAATTTCTAGAATGAAACGTCTATATTGTGTATCCAGGAGGCGAATTCAAGAAAGAATTTGTTACTTACTTACAATTTTTTCATAATTTCTTAAATGAAATTTCCGTATTGTGTATCCAAGAGGTGAAAACAATAAAGAGTGTGTTACTTACTTGCAATTTTTTCATAGTTTCTTGAATGAAATATCTTTATTGTGTATCCAAGAGGTGAAATCAATAAAGAGTTTGTTACTTACATACAATTTTTTCATAATTTCTTGAGTGAAATTGCTGTATTGTGTGTCCAGGAAGCGAATTCAAGAAAGAGTTTGCTACTTACTTAAAATTTTTCATAATTTCTTGAGTGAAATTGCTGTATTGTGCATCCAAACGGCGAATTCAAGAAAGAGTTTGTTACTTACTTAGAATTTTGTTATAATTTCTTGAATGAGATGTCTTTATTGTGTATCCAGGAGGCGAATCCAAGAACGAATTTGTTGCTTATTCACAATTTTTTTCATAATTTCTTGAATGAAATGTCTGTATTGTGTATCCAGGAGGCGAATTCAAGAAAGAATTTGTTACTTACTTACAATTTTTCATTATTTCTTGAATGAAATATCTTTATTGTGCATCCAAGAGGTGAAATCAATAAAAATTTTGTTACTTACTTATAATTTTTTCATAATTTCTTAAATGAAATTTCCGGATTGTGTATCCAAGAGGTAAATTTAAGAAAGAATTTGTTACTTACTTACAATTTTTTTCATAATTTCTTGAATGAAATGTCTCTATTATGTATCCAGGAGGAGAATTCAAGAAAGAATTTATTACTTCTCACACTCTTTTTGCCTGTGTGTCTGGGCGGGTTTGCTTATTCCAATGCATGTCTTTCTTGGTTTGTGTGTCTGAATCTACGTATTTGTATGTGTTTTTGTCTCATACAATCTTTTTGCCTGTGTGTCTAGGGGGGGGGGGGTATGTTTGCTTATTGCAATGTATATTTTTCTCGGTTTGTATGTCTGAATCTGCGTATATGTATGTGTGTTTGTCTCTCTCACTCTTTTTGCCTGTTTGTCTTGGCAGGCGTTTTCTTATTTCGACGCATGTCTTTCTCGGTTTGTGTGTCTGAATCTACGTATTTGTATGTGTTTTTGTCACTCTCACTCTTTTTGCCTGAGTGTCTCAGCGGGTGTTTGCTTATTCCAATGCATATCTTTCTCGGTTTGTGTGGCTGAATCTACGTCTTTGTATGTGTTTTTATCTCTCTCACTCTTTTTGCCTGTGTGTCTGAGTGGGTGTTTGCTTATTCCAATGCACGTCTTTCTCGGTTTGTGTGTCTGAATTTACGTATTTGTATGAGTTTTTGTCTCTCTCACTCTTTTTGCCTGTGTGTCTGGGCGGGTGTTTGCTTATTCCAATGCATGTCTTTCTCGGTTTGTGTGTTTGAATCTACGCATTTGTATGTATTTTTGTCTCTCTCACTCTTATTGCCAGTGCGTCTGGGCGGGTGTTTGCTTATTCCAAAGCATATCTTTCTCAGTTTGTGGGTCTGAATCTACGTATTTGTATGTGTTTTTTTCTCTCTCACTATTTTTTGCCTATCTGTCTGGGTGGGTGTATGCTTATTCCAATGCATGTCTTTCTCGGTTCGTGTGTCTGAATCTACGTATTTGTATGTTTTTTGTCTCTCTCACTCTTTTTGCCTGTTTGTCTGAGCGGGTGTTTGCTTATTCCAATGCATGTCTTTCTCGGTTTGTGTGTCTGAATCTACGTATTTGTATGTGTTTTTGTCTCTCTCACTCTTTTTGCCTGTGTGTCTGGGTGTGGGTGTTTGCTTTTTAATGCATGTCTTTCTCGTTTTTTGCGTCTGAATCTACGTATTTGTATGTGTTTTTGACTCTCTCACTCTTTTTGCCTGTGTCTCTGGGTGGGTCTTTGCTTATTTCATTGCATGTCTTTCTCGGTTTTTTGTGTCTGAATCTGACTATTTGTATGTGTTTTTGTCTCTCTCACTCTTTTTGCCTTGGTTTTCTGGGCGGGTGTTTGCTTATTCCAATGCATGTCTTTCTCGGTTTGTGTGTGTGAATCTACGTATTTGTATTTGTTTTTTTGTCGCTCTCACTCTTTTTGCTTGTGTGTCTGGGCGGATGTTGCTTATTCCAATGCAAGTCTTTCTCGGTTTGTATGACTGATTCTACGTATTTTTATGTGTTTTTGTCTCTCTCACTCTTTTTGTCTGTGTGTCTGGGCGGGTGATTGCTTAGTCTAATGCATGTCTTTCTCGGTTGGTGTGTCTGAATCTAGGTATTTGAATGTGTTTTTTGTCTCTCTCACTATTTTTTGTCTGTGTGTCTGGGCGGGTGATTGCTTAGTCCAATGCATGTCTTTCTTGGTTTTTGTGTCTGAATCTAGGTATTTGTATGTGTTTTGTCTCTCTCACTCTTTTTGCCTGTGTCTCTGGGCGGGTCTTTGCTTATTTCATTGCATGTCTTTCTCGGTTTGTGTGTCTGAATCTGAGTATTTGTATGTGTTTTTGTCTCTCTCACTCTTTTTGCCTGTGTGCCTGGGCGGGTGTTTGCTTATTCCAATTAATGTCTTTCTCGGTTTGTGTGTCTGAATCTACGTATTTGTATGTGTTTTTGTCTCTCAGTCTTTTTGCTTGTGTGTCTGGGCGGTTGTTTGTTTATTCCAATGCATTTCTTTCTCGGTTTGTGTGTCTGAATCTACGGATTTTTATGTGTTTTTGTCTCTCTCACTCTTCTAGCCTGTGTGTCTGGGCGGGTGTTTGCTTATTCCAAATGCATGTCTTTCTCGGTTTGTCTGTCTGAATCTACGTATTCGTATGTGTTTTTTGTCTCTCTCACTCTTTTTGCCTGTGTGTCTTGGCGGGTGTTCGCTTATTCCAAATAAATGTGAATTTTTATGTTTTAAGTATGTTTCGTCTCATTCTAAGACACGTAAAAAAAGTTGAAAAAAATACCATGTTAAAAAATAAAAAAATCCAAAGAAAAAAAGAAAACAAAGTGGAATAATTTTAGTGCATAAAAAAAATTCAGTAAAAAAAAAAAAGTTGAATTATTTTGAAGTCCAAAAAAAAAATTATTCCAATAAAAAAAGGGCTACTACAAACAATATTTTTCTATTAGTAAGAGTCACGACTAACATTTCTATATCATTCTCATTTTGAATTTGAAAAATATTAAATGTGATTTTTTTATGTTTTAAGTATGTTACTTGTCATTCTAAGAGATGTAAAAAAAAAGTTGAAAAAATGTATCATGTTAAAAAAATAATAAAAAAAAGTTAAAAAAACTTCAAACAAAAAACTTCAAAAAAAAGGGGGGGGAGAGGGGGCCAAAAAGTGGGGGGGGGGGGGTCCTTGATGGTTCAAACCCATAATCATCTCACTTTTTTTTTTTCAAAAATAGACTATAATATTGAAAAGATACAAAATTATTTCTAATCCATATTTTAAATTCTTCTTCTTTTCTTTCCTTTATCCAGCGGTATTTGGTCCTCCTTTCTGCGCTTCCTCTTTCTTTTTGTGTTCTCAATAATAAGTGGTGATACATCACGTAATGGATAGAATAAAACCGGTTTTTGTTTCCTTTTCGTACTCCTGAAAGAAAAAAAAAATCAATCCTGTTTCTTTCTTCTTTTTTTTATCTAAGACTCTTTGCTTATTGTGTAATCTAATTTGTCCCTATTTCTCTATTATTCCTTCACTTTACTACCTATCTATCTTACCTCTTACTCGACGTTCCATAGCTTAGCACTTTTAAAATTCCTCACACACATAATTTTTTCTCTCCTAGTACATTTTATCTACCTTTCTCCTAAAAACCTTTTTTTTTTTTCATTCATACGATTCTTCATCCATTAATTTACCATACAACAATTTCAAAATTCTCATTCTAGCTACCCACTGCGGCAAGGGGCTGCTCTCATTCATTAGGCTTATAACATATAACATTAAAATACAAATTTACAATGGATATACGTTTTTGTACTTTAAAATATATTCACCTTTCTTATAACACTTTAAAAAACTTTTCACTATATTTAAATAAATAAAAGAAAAAATTAAATATGTAACACCATTTTTTTTAACAAATCACATTTCAACACAACACTCTCGCTGGGCCTTGTGTTGTTCGGTAGCTACAATAAACCTCAAAACATTTCCCAAAAATCAAATACTTCACAATCCAGGTGAATCGTATCCCCCTCAACATATAAAATAAATTCCACTAGTTTAAAATAAATCCCAAATAAAAATTAAAAAAATGACCAAATCTAAAATCTATTATCTAAAAATTCATAAAATCCTATACTATAAATATTCAATTAGATTTAAATTTTACCTAATAAACAAACTTAAAAATACTGAACAAATCCTGAAGATAACTATTATAATCTGAAAATTCTGATTAAACTCTAAAGTCAAAACACTTCATTGAAAGTTCGAAATATTTAACTTAAAATCTGCTCTTATTCCGTATACCAAAATTAAAAACTCCATTTTCTAATCTTCTACCTAGATCCTTACCACAAAATGAAAAAACAAAAAACATACAAATTTAAAAACCTTATAATCATCTCACTATTCGATTTATAAGGATTTCAAAAGATTGTTCTGAATTTCTTTATTAAAATTCTTTTCTCGGCATCTACATCTTTATTAGTTTCAACTTTGAGCACTCCCTAACGTCCAAAACCAGATTATGCAAGAGAGTCCCAAGGGGATAGCCTAAACATGTGCCCTGGAAAGGTGCCAAGGAACGTAAAGTAAGCAAATAGCATGGCAAGCAACGTAAAGTAGGCAAAATGGACCCTCAATAGAGAATCACCTACATGAAGTTCATTCAACTTGATGCGCTTCAGTGGTTCCTATGGCCGTACGCAAAATTGAACAAAGATAGAGATTGACCTATATAATGTTCGTTCAACTCAAGGGTGCCCTAGGGGATGACTTAATACGCTTCAGTGGTCCTATGGCCGTACGCAAAATGGAACCTCAATAGAGAATGACCTAGATAATGGTTATTCAATCTCAAGAGTGCCCTAGAGGATGACCCGAATAAAGTTCATTCAACTTGATACGCTTCAGTGGTTCCTATACGCCTCGCAAAATGGAACCTCAATAGAGAATGACCTAGATAAGGTTCGTTCAACTCAAGGGTGCCCTAGAGAATGACCTAGATAAAGTTCATTCAAGTTGATACGCTTCAGTGGTTCCTATGGCCTCCATAGAAGTATAATAGAGAATGACCTAGATAAAGCTCATTCAACTTGATACGCTTCTGTGGTTCCTCTACGTCCCGGCAAAATAGTACCTCAATAGAGAATGACCTATATAAAGTTCGTTCAACTCAAGGATGGCCTAGGGGATGACCTAGATAAATTCATTCAACTTGATACGCTTCAGTGGTTCCTATGGCCTCCATGGAAATGGAACCTCAATAGAGAATGGCCAAAGATAAAGTTCATTCAACTTGATACGCTTCATTGGTTCCTATGGCCGTCAGCAAATCCATATTACATTGGGAGGGCGTACTCACTCTCTTTAAAAGGTGTAGAGGGGCCTAGGGGATGACCTAGATAAAGTTCATTCAACTTGACACACTTCAGTGGTTCCTAGTGCTGCAAGCAAAGTATAAGGTCACTATCTACTGTTGTTGTTTAGACCAGGGCACTTTATGTCGAAGGAGTTGCCGTAGAAACTTCGAAAAGGGCTCATTCGATTGAAAATAGAAAAGGCTGATGCCCTTTTAATAGTCAAAAGTGATTGGAGTGCAACTAATCCCCTTCCCACGCCAACCCTCCCATTTGCCTTTATGTTTAAAAACTAAATATTACGTTAAGATTAAATCAAAATGCACTGTGTTAATGCTAATTCCCAATAAGGCATCTCAGCGGTTTCCCAAGAACGACTGAGGGTATTATGTTCACCAAGTCAAAATAGCGTAAGTGTATCCAAGCTATCAACAAAAGTAAGCAGATTTTTTTGCAAACAAATGAATTTTATATTGTAATTGTATAGTTGCCCAGGTATGAGAGCAACGAACGCCCCTCTCACGCCCACCATTTCTCAAAAACATTTAATCTAAATTTTGGGATAGCCATTGTTAAACGTAGTTGAAAGTTCTGGAAATTAGGTCTTTGAGGATGACAATCCCTCACCCCCACAACTCTTAGAACAAAGGTTTTAAGTTATGCCCTGGGGGGATACAAGGCTTTTTTAGAAAGTTATGTTGTAGAAACTTCAAAACGGCTCATTAGATTGGAAATTGAAAGGGCTTGTGCCCTTTTTAATAGTGGAAAGTGATTGGAAGGCAACTAACACCCCTCTCTCATCCACCTTTTCCCCAAAACACATCCAATCAAAATTTTTAGATAGCCATTTTGTTCAGTGTTGTTGATTTCCAAATAGAAATTATGTTTTTGAGGAGGGCATTCCCCCACAGTCCTCAGGGCAAGGGTTGTAAGTTATGACCTGGGGGCATATAAGGTTTTTATAGAACGCGTTGTCATAGAAACTTCAAAAAGGGTTCATTCGATTAGAAATTGAAATGGCTAGTGCTATTTAAATGGCCATTTCCCCAAACATATCCAATCAAAATTTTTAGATAGCCATTTTGTTCCACGCACTTTAAAGTTCAGGAAATAGTACCTTTGAGCAGGACACTCCCCACAGTCTTCAGGACAAGGATTATAAGTTATGCCCAGAGGGTTGATAAGTTTTTATTGAAATCTTTGTCGTAGAAACTTGAAAAAGGGCTCATTCGAATGGAAATTCAAAGTTCTAGTGTCCTTTTTAATAGTTGAAAGTGATTTGAGGGCAACTAACCCCCCTCTCTCATCCACCTTTCCCCAAACACATCCAATCAAAATTTTTAGATAGCCATTTTGTTCAGTGTTGTTGATTTCCAAATAGAAATTATGTTTTTGAGGAGGGCATTCCCCCACAGTCCTCAGGGCAAGGGTTGTGAGTTATACCCTGGGGCATATAAGGTTTTTATAGAACGCGTTGTCATAGAAACTTCAAAAAGGGCTCATTCGATTGGAAAATGAAACGGCTAGTGCCCTTTTTAATAGTCGAAAGTGATTGAAATGCAACTAATACCCTTTCCACGCCCACAATTTCTCGAAAAACATATCCAATCAAAATTTTGAGATAGCCATTTTGTTTCACGCAGTTTAAAGTTTAGGAAATTATACCTTTGAGCAGGACACTCTCTCAAAAGTCTTCAGGGTAAGGGTTTTAAGTCATGCCCTGGGGGCTTATAAGGTTCTTATTGAAATCTTTGTCGTAGAAACTTGAAAAAGGGCTCATTCGATTGGAAATTCAAAGGGCTAGTGCCCTTTTAATAGTCAAAAGTGATTTGAGGGCAACTAACCCCCCTTCTCACGCCCACTTTTCCCCAAATACATCCAATCAAAATTTTTAGATTGCCATTTTATCCAACGTAGTTGAAAGTTTTGGAAATTAGGTCTTTAAGGATGACAACCCATACCCCCACAACGCCAAGGGCAAGGGTTGAAAGTTATGCCCTGGGAGTATGTAAGGTTCTTATAGAAAGCGATGTCGTAAAAACATCTAAAAGGGCTCATTCACTTGAAAATTGAATGGGCTAGTGCCCTATTAATAGTCGAAAGTGATTGAAGGACAACTAAACCCCCTCTTACGCCCACCATTTCCCCAAACACATCCAATCAAATTTGGAGATATCCATTTTGTTCAACGTTGTCGAAACTTTTGAAAATTAAGTCTTTTAGGATGATAACCCCCTCAGAGCCCTCATTGCAAGGGTTATAAGTTATGCCCTGGGGGCATATAAGGTTTATATAGAAAGTTGTTGTAAAAATTTCAGAAAGGGCTCATTTGTTTGGAAATTGAAATTGCCTTTTTAATAGTCGAAAGTGAGTGGAGAGTATTGAACCACCTCTCACGCCCACCATTACCCCAAACACATTCAATCAAAGTTTAGAGATAGCCATTTTGTTCAACGTCGATGAAAGTTCTGGAAATTGTGTATCTAAGGATGAAAAATCCCCTAAAGTCCCCAGGGCAAAGGTTGTAAGTTATGTTCTAGGGGCATATAAGGTTTTTATAGATAGAGTTGTCGTGAAAACTTCAGAAAGAGCTTATTCAATTGGGAATTGAGAGGGCTAGTGCCCCTTCTAATAGTCGAAAGTGATTGAAGGGTAACTAACCACCCTCTCACACGCACAATTCCCCAAAATACATCCAATCAAAATTTTGAGATATCTATTTTGTTCAACGTAGTCGAAAGTTCTGGAAATTAGGTCTTTTAGGATGATAACCCCCTCAGTGCACTCAATGCAAGGGTTATAAGTTTTGCCCTGGGGGCATATAAGGTTTATATAGAAAGTTGTTGTAAAAACTTCAGAAAGGGCTCATTCGTTTGGAAATTGAAATTGCCTTTTTAATAGTCGAAAGTGAGTGGAGAGTATTGATCCACCTCTCACGCCCACCATTTCCCCAAACACATTCAATCAAAGTTTAGAAATAGCCATTTTGTTCAACGTCGCTGAAAGTTCTGGAAATTATGTATTTAAGGATGACAAACCCCCCAGAGTCCCCAGGGCAAAGGTTGTAAGTTATGCCCAGGGGGCATATAAGGTTTTTATAGATAGAGTTGTCGTGAAAACTTCAAAAAGGGCTCATTTAATTGGGAATTGAGAGGGCAAGTGCCCCTTCCAATAGTCGAAAGTGATTGAAGGGTAACTAACCACCCTCTCACGCGCACCATTCCCCCAAATGTATCCAATTAAAATTTTTAGATAGCCATTGTGTTCAACGTAAGTAGTATCTATATACACACTTTCAACCCTTCAAGCCCAGGGGCATGAATATAGAGTGAACTTTAACGTGCATATTGCAATAAGCGACCAAACCTTTTATATTATATACGTAAAAAGTGATCAAACAGGTTTTGAAAGTATGATTGAGATTGTAGAATATTTTTTTTAACCAAAAACTAGAAATTGTCAAATCACGTATTTAGGAATGATTTTGTAGGAAAAGTTGTCACCCATGCATTATCCACTGTTCCATTTCTTTGAAGTATAATGCTATCAGACTGGTTTCTGATTTTTTTGGACATTTGCCTTTAGTCAAGACTAGTTGTTAGGAATTTGTCGCTAGATAGCATTTGTGAATTGGTTCGTATGAAGGTGGAGAAAAAAAGGGTATAGCATTTGCGAATTGGACTATACGAACGATATTAATTGAATAATAGGGAAAAAAACAGAGCTAGATAGCATTTGCGTATTTGATTGTATGAAGGTGAAGAAAAAAAAGGGAAACTGATTATTGGACAATTGGCTTTAGTCAAGAATAGTTTGTTAGGAATGTGTCGCTGCTAAAGGTACTCTAATTGCAAAAAAGGGTATAGCATTTGCGAATTGGTGATTATCAGTTAAGGTAACCCCTCGGGGTTGTTAAGTCATAGCTTATTTATTATAAATTTGGAACAATATCAATCTATGAAAATGGTTAACGATGATAAAATGGTCCTATGACTTGACCTAGCTTTACTTCTTTGATGTGTGTGGTATAATACACAAGTGGTGTTTGAACAGTGTTGTCAATTTAAAATAGAGTTTTAACGTTATAGTATACTAAAAAGTTGATACTGAGAGATGTAGATGGCAAGGAAAGAATTTAATAATGAAATTTAGAACAAACCTTAGATATCCTTGCAAATCAAGTAGTAAGGTGTATGTGAGTACGAACCATCATGGATTATAAGCACCAACGACCCTAACCACCAGAGACCTCAACCCCCCAAAGGTCCCCTATCCCCAAACTCGTAGGGCACCTCCACCCCTCCAACTTTTTGGCCCCCTCCCATCATTTTTTTTTGAAGTTTTTTTTAAACTTTTTTTTATTAAATTTTTTTAACATGAAATGTTTTTTTCAACTTTTTTTTACATGACTTCGAATGAGATAAAACACTTAAAACAAGAAAAAAATCACATTTAATATTTTCTAAATTCAAAAAGAGAATGGTATAGACATATTAGTCATGACCTTTACTATTAGAAAAATAATTTTTGTAGTAGCACTTTTTTTTATTGGACTAAAATTTTTTTTTTGGACTTCGACTTTATTCTTACTTATCTTAAAATGACATAAAATATGCTTACGGCTCTAATAATTGTGCTCTATGCTTCAGAGTACAATCAGAGACACGATGCGGCTTTCCCACTGGTGGTACTTTATAGCGGGTTATCGACACTATCTAGTTTATTGCATGTATTAAATCAGTATTTTTTATACAGTGGAACAATAAACACATCTTTAAAAAAAAGTGAAGATGGAGCATTTTAATAAAGTGTGTCCACATGACAATGTTATTGTAGCATTGAATGCCGACAAGGAGAAGTATTTAAACTATGAAACAAGTATAAGTGGTAGCACTATTGGATTTGTATGCATGCATTGTCATGACAGTAAGGAATTAAATTTCATTGGAGTACCGCAAAAATTCAACTCTTATGTTGGTGGATATGCAAGATTTAGATCTCCAGAGATGATTACACTCAAAGAGAGTGCAAACATAAAAATAATCGTTGATGACAGAGGACAACTTCTTGCTACTGTTGCAGGTAATACATTACCTACTGATACATCCTATCGTCAGCTTTCGGGTATTAGCATTCAACGGAAGATCCAAAAAATAAAGGTCTACTCTTCTACTAATATCATAAACCATATCTTTTCTACTTGCGAAACTGTTACCTGTGTAAAAATAATGTGATAATAGACAGTGAAATTGCCAGAAAAATAAAAAGGGGATTGGCAGAAAATATCACTATGGAATATAAAGATGAATCGGTGAAAAAAGAAGTACCAGTAAACGTTACTGCCATTGATCAAACAGTCAATAAACCAAATAATACCAAAGACGAAAAGCATATTGAGCCTGTCGATGACACACCAGTAAAAATTGTGTATGACTCAAAATGGAATAATGATTATTCTACTGATTACGAACTAAGAGAAGACATTAACTACAATATCAAGAGACAACATGGTGAACTATTTTATGGAACAGATTCAAAATGTCCAAAAATGATCATTGATATTAATAATGTATCATAATATATTTTTTATTAATATTCTACATAGCATTATTTCATTAAAAATATATTATGCATTACATTGTTGTGTGTTCATTATTTTTAGAGTAAGCTAGCATATAAAACGTTTAGAATGTCTATTAAAACATCGGAGATGTAAGAAAACGAATTTGCATACATCTATTGTCAGAAACATGGGATAACATTGACAAAATCTTGGTATCAGAATGAATAAATTGATTATGAACATCAGTTGTTGGATATGTCATTATGAAAAAATTCTAAGTAAGTAAGTTACAAACTCTTTCTTGAATTCACCTCCTGGATACACAATACAGAAATTTAATTCAGGAAATTATGAAAAAATTCAACAAATTCTTTATTAACATTCTTTATCGATTGAATTCGCTTCAATTGATACATCAAATATAATTGACAAAATCTAAGTATCAGAGTGAATAAATGCATTATCAACATCATTTGTCGGGTATATCGGATAAAATTGACAATATCTAAGTATCAGATTGATTAAATTCTATATCAACATCCATTTCTCGAATACATGGGACAAAATTGACAAAAGCTAAGTGTTAGAGTGAATAATTTTTTTTATCAACATATTTTGTCAGATATAACGAATATAGAAAGACAAAATCTTAACATCAGATTGATTAAATTCTATATCAGCATCCTTTGTCGGATATGCTGGATAAAATTGACAAAAGCTAAGTGTCAGAGTGAATAAATTTTTTTATCAACATCTTTTGTCAAATACATCAAATATAATTGACAAAATCTAAGTATCAGAGTGATTAAATGCTTTATCAGCATCCTTTGTCGGATATCTCGGATAAAATCTAAGTATCAGAGTTATTAAATTCTATATCATTACCCATTTCTCGGATGCATGGGATAAAATTGACAAAATCTAAGTATCAGAGTGAATAACTTTTGTTTTGTTTTTATCAACATCTTTTGTCAGATACAACGAATATAATTAACAAAATCTAAATATCAGATTGATTAAATTCTTTATCAGCATCCTTTGTCGGATATGCAGGATAAAACTGACAAAACCTAAGTGTCAGAGTAAATAAATTTTTTTATCAACATCTTTTGTCGAATACATCAAATATAATTGACAAAATCTAAGCATCAGAGTGATTAAATGCTTTATCAGCATACTTTGTCGGATATCTCGGATAAAATCTAAGTATCAGAGTGATTGAATTCTAAATTTCTCGGATACATTGGATAAAATTGTTAATATCTAAGTATCAGAGTGAATATTTTTTTTTATCAACATCTTTTGTCAGATACAACGAATATAATTTTCAAAATCTAAATATCAAATTGATTAAATTCTATATTAGCATCCTTTGTTGGATATGCTGGATAAAATTGACAAAAGCTAAGTGTCAGAGTGAATAATTTTTTTTTTATCAACATCTTTTGTCAAATACATGAAATATAATTGACAAAATCTAAGTATCAGAGTGATTAAATGCTTTATCAGCATCCTTTGTCGGATATCTCGGATAAAATCTTTGTATCAGAGTGATTAAATTCTATATCAACATCTTTTGTCAGATACAACGAATATAATTGAGAAAATCTAAACATCAGATTGAATAAATACTTTATCAACATCCTTTATCGGATATTTCGGATAAAATTGACAAAATCTAAGTATCAAGATGATTAAATATTTTATCAATATCCTTCATCGGATATGTCGGATAAAATTGACAAAATCTAAGTATCAGAGTGATTAAATACCATATCAACATCCTTTGTTGGATACATGGATAAAATTGACAAATTCTTAGTATCAGAGTGAATAAATGCTTTATCAACATCCTTTAAATGCATTATCAAGATCTTTTATCGGCTATATCGGATAAAACTGACAAAATCTAAGTATCAGATTGATTAAATTCTATATCAACATCCCTTTCTCGAATACATGGGATAAAATTGACAAAATCTAAGTGTTGGAGTGAATAATTTTTTTTTTATCCACATCCTTTGTCAGATACATCGAATAAAATTTGACAAAATATAAATATCAGAGTGAATAAATGCTTTAAAAACATCCTTGATCGGATACGTGCGCGCACGTAAGCTAACCTAATCTATGGTTTTGATATTTCCAAGCTGCTTTCCTAGTGGTACTCCATGGTAGGTTATTGAGACTATCTAGTTTATTGTGCGTATCAAATCAATAATTTTTTCCCATTGGAGGGATTAACACCGACACCATATTAAAAAAAAAGAAGTGAAAATGAATTATTCGAAGAAAGTGTGTGCACATGATAAAGTCATTACCACTCTAAGTGAACCTAAATTAACTCAACTTTTTGAATATTTCTCTCACTAAGACTGTGTTTCTGAGCGGGTGTGCTGTCATCTATAACCAGTCTAACCTAAATTCAACGTAACGATGCATGAAGTCAAAATGAATAGAACTTGGATTCTATGACTGTTATCTGATGTATCCGATTAAAAACTTTGAAAACGAATTTATTCTTTCTGGTACTTAGATTTTGTCAATTTTATCCGATGTATCTGACCTGTGATGTTTAAAATGTTTTTAAGGGATATTGATAAAGAACTTATTCACTCCGATACTTAGATTTGTCAATTTTATCCCATGTATCTGAAAAAGGGATGTTCATATAGAATTTAATAACTCTGATGCTTAAATTTTGTCAAGTTTATCCCATGTATTCGACAAAGGGATGTTGATATAGAATTTAATCAAACTGATACTTAGATTTTGTCAATTTTTTCCGATATAGCCGACAAATGATGTTGATAATGCATTTAAAGGATGTTGATAAAGCATTTATTCTCTCTGATACTTAGATTTTGTCAATTTTATCCCATGTATCTGAGAAAAGATGTTGATAATGAATTTATACATTCTGATACTTATATTTTTGTCAATTTTATCCCATGTATGCGAGAAAGGGATGTTAGTATAGAATATAATAACCCTGATACTTAGATTCTGTCAATTTTATCGGACATATCCGACAAAGGATGTTGTTATAGAATTTAATCAATCTGATACTTAGATTTCGTCAATTTTATATGATATAGCCGATACATGATGTTGATACTGCATTTAAAGGATATGGATAAAGTTTTTATTCACTCTGATACTTAGATTTTGTCAATTTTATCCCATGTATCCGTGAAAGGGATTTTGATATGGAATTTAATCACTCTGATACTTAGATTCTGTCAATTTTATCCGACATATCCGACAAAGGATGTTGATAATGAATTTATTCACTCTGGTATTTGGATTTTGTCAATTTTTTCCCCTGTATCTGAGAAAGGGATGTTGATAAAGCATTTATTCAATCTGATACTTAGATTTTGTCAATTTTATCTGATATACCCGACAAAGGATGTTGATAATGAATTCATTCACTCTGGTACTTAGATTCTGTAAATTTTATCTGATATACCCGAAAAATGATTATGAAAATTGATTATGAATTTATTCCCTCTGGTACTTAGATTGTGTCAATTTTATCCGACATATTCGACAAATGATGTTGATAAAGCATTTATTCAATCTGATACTTAGATTTTGTCAATTTTATCCGATGCGTCCGACAGAGGATGTGGATAAAAAAAAATTATTCACTCTAACACATATATTTCGTCAATTTTATCCGACATATCTGACAAAGGATGCTGATAAAGCGTTTATTCACTCTGATACTTAGATTTTGTCAATTTGATTCAACATGTCCGACAAAGGATGGTGATAATGCATTTATTGGCTCTGATAGTTAGATTTTGCCAATTTTATTCAATATATCTGACAAGGGATGCCGATAAAGTATTTATTCACACTTTGGCACTTAGATTTTGTTAATTTTATCCAATGTATCTGGCAAAGGATGTTCATAAAAAAAATTATTCACTCTAACACTTAGATGTTGTTAGTTTTATCCTATGTATCCGAGATAAGGATGTTGATATAAAATTTAATCACTCTGATACTGAGATTTCGTCAATTTTGTCCGACATATCCGATAAAGGATGTCGTTAAAGCATTTATTCACTCTAATATTTAGATTTTGTCAAATTTTATTCGATGTATCTGACAAAGGATGTGGATAAAAAAAATTATTCACTCCAATACTTAGATTTTGTCAATTGTATCCCATGTATTTGAGAAAGGGATGTTGATATAGAAATTAATAAATCTGATACTTAGATTTTGTCAGTTTTATCCGATATAGCCGACAAATGATGTTGATAATGCATTTAAAGGATGTTGATAAAGCATATATTCACTCTGATACTTAGATTTTGTCAATTTTATCCCATGTATCCGAGAAAGAGATGTTGATATGGAATTTAATCACTCTGATACTTAGATTTTGTCAATTTTATCCGACATATCCGATAAAGGATGTTGATAAAGTATTTATTCACTCTGATATTTAGATTTTGGCAATTATATTCGTTGTATCTGACAAAATATGTTGATATAGAATTTAATCACTCTGATACTTAGATTTTATCCGAGATATCCGACAAAGGCTGCTGATAAAGCATTTAATCACTCTGATACTTAGATTTTGTCATTGTATTTGATGTATTTGACAAAAGATGTTGATAAAAAATTTTATTCACTCTGACACTTAGCTTTTGTCAATTTTATCCAGCAAATCCGACAAAGGATGCTGATATAGAATTTAATCAATCTGATATTTAGATTCTGTCAATTATACTCGTTGTTTCTGACAAAAGATGTTGATAAAAAAATTATTCACTCTGATACTTAGATTTTGTCAATTTTATCCCATGTATCCGAGAAATTTAGAATTTAATCACTCTGATGCTTAGATTTTATCCAAGATATCCAACAAAGGATGCTGATAAAGCATTTAATCACTCTGATACTTAGATTTTGTCAATTATATTTGATGTATTTGACAAAAGATATTGACAAAAAAATTTATTCACTCTGACGCTTAGCTTTTTTTCAATTTTATCCAGCATATCCGACAAAGGATGCTGATATAGATTTCAATCAATCTGATATTTAGATTTTGTCAATTATATTCGTTGTCTCTGACAAAAGATGTTGATAAAAAAAAATTATTCACTCTGATACTTAGATCTTGTCAATTTTATCCTATGTATCCGAGAAATGGGTGTTGATATAGAATTTAATCCCTCTGATACTTAGATTTTAACCGAGATATCTGACAAAAGATGCTGATAAAGCATTTATTCACTCTGATACTTAGATTTTGTCAATTTGATTCAAGATGTCCGACAAAGGATGCTGAAAAAGTATTTATTCATACTCTGACACTTAGCTTTTGTCAATTTTATCCAACATATCCGACAAATGATGGTGATAATGCATTTATTGGCTCTGATAGTTAGATTTTGTCAATTTTATTCAATATATCCGACAAGGGATGACGATAAAGTATTTATTCACACTCTGACACTTAGATTTTGTTAATTTTATCCAATGTATCTGGCAAAGGATGTTCATAAAAAAAAATTATTCACTCTAACACTTAGATGTTGTTAATTTTATCCAATGTGTCCGAGATAAGGATGTTGATGCAAGATTTAATCACTCTGATACTGAGATTTCGTCAATTTTATCCGACATATCCGATAAAGGATGTTGTTAAAGCATTTATTCACTCTGATATTTAGATTTTGTCAAATTTTATTCGATGTATCTGACAAAGGATGTGGATAAAAAAAATTATTCACTCCAACACTTAGATTTTGTCAATTGTATCCCATGTATTTGAGAAAGGGATGTTGATATAGAATTTAATAAATCTGATACTTAGATTTTGTCAGTTTTATCCGATACAGCCGACAAATGATGTTGATAATGCATTTAAAGGATGTTGATAAAACATATATTCACTCTGATACTTTGATTTTGTCAATTTTATCCCATGTATCCGAGAAAGAGATGTTGATATGGAATTTAATCACCCCAATACTTAGATTTTGTCAATTTTATCCGACATATCCGATAAAGGATGTTGATAAAGTATTTAATCACTCTGATACTTAGATTTTGTCAATTTTATCCGACATATCCTATAAAGGATGTTGATAAAGTATTTATTCACTCTGATATTTAGATTTTGGCAATTATATTCGTTGTATCTGACAAAAAATGTTGATATAGAATTTAATCACTCTGATACTTAGATTTTATCCGAGATATCTAACAAAGGCTGCTGATAAAGCATTTAATCACTCTGATACTTAGATTTGTCAATTGTATTTGATGTATTTGACGAAAGATGTTGATAAAAAATTTTATTCACTCTGACACTTAGCTTTTGTCAATTTTATCCAGCAAATCCGACAAAGTATGCTGTTATAGAATTTAATCAATCTGATATTTAGATTCTGTCAATTATATTCGTTGTTTCTGACAAAAGATGTTGATAAAAAAAATTATTCACTCTGATACTTAGATTTTGTCAATTTTATCCCATGTATCCAAGAAATTTAGAAATTAATCACTCTGATACTTAGATTTTATCCAAGATATCCAACAAAGGATGCTGATAAAGCATTTAATCACTCAGATACTTAGATTTTGTCAATTATATTTGATGTATTTGACAAAAGATATTGACAAAAAAATTTATTCACTCTGACACTTAGCTTTTTTCAATTTTATCCAGCATATCCAAAATAGGATGCTGATATAGAATTCAATCAATCTGATATTTAGATTTTGTCAATTATATTCGTTGTCTCTGACAAAAAATGTTAATAAAAAAAATTATTCACTCTGATACTTAGATCTTGTCAATTTTATCCTATGTATCCGAGAAATGGGTGTTGATATAGAATTTAATCCCTCTGATACTTAGATTTTATCCGAGATATCTGACAAAATATGCTGATAAAGCATTTATTCACTCTGATACTTAGATTTTGTCAATTTGATTCAAGATGTCCGACAAAGGATGCTGATAAAGTATTTATTCATACTCTGACACTTAGCTTTTGTCAATTTTATCCAACATATCCGACAAATGATGGTGATAAAGCATTTATTGGCTCTGATAGTTAGATTTTGTCAATTTTATTCAATATATCCGACAAGGGATGACGATAAAGTATTTATTCACACTCTGACACTTAGATTTTGTTAATTTTATCCAATGTATCTGGCAAAGGATGTTCATAAGAAAAAAATTTTCACTCTAACACTTAGATGTTGTTAATTTTATCCAATGTGTCCGAGATAAGGATGTTGATGTAAAATTTAATCACTCTGATACTGAGATTTCGTCAATTTTATCCGACATATCCGATAAAGGATGTTGTTAAAGCATTTATTCACTCTGATATTTAGAGATTTTGTCAAATTTTATTCGATGTATCTGACAAAGGATGTGGATAAAAAAAAATTATTCACTCCAACACTTAGATTTTGTCAATTGTATCCCTTGTATTCGAGAAAGGGATGTTGATATAGAATTTAATAAATCTGATACTTAGATTTTGTCAGTTTTATCCGATATAGCCGACAAATGATGTTGATAATGCATTTAATGGATGTTGATAAAGCATTTATTCACTCTGATACTTACATTTTGCCAATTTTATCCCATGTATCCGAGAAAGAGATGTTGATATGGAATTTAATCACTCTGACAAATCCGATAAAGGATGTTGATAAAGTATTTAATCACTCTGATACTTAGATTTTGTCAATTTTATCCGACATATCTGATAAAGGATGTTGATAAAGTATTTATTCACTCTGATATTTAGATTTCGTCAATTATATTCGTTGTATCTGACAAAAGATGTTGATATAGAATTTAATCACTCTGATACTTAGATTTTTTCCGAGATATCCGACAAAGGCTGCTGATAAAGCATTTAATCACTCTGATACTTAGATTTTGTCAATTGTATTTGATGTATTTGACAAAAGATGTTGATAAAAAATTTATTCACTCTGACACTTAGCTTTTGTCAATTTTATCCAGCAAATCCGACAAAGGATGCTGATATAGAATTTAATCAATCTGATATTTAGATTTTGTCAATTATATTCGTTGTATCTGACAAAAGATGTTGATAAAAAAAAAAATTATTCACTGTGATGCTTAGATTTTGTCAATTTTATCCCATGTATTCGAGAAATTTAGAATTCAATCACTCTGATACTTAGATTTTATCCGAGATATCCAACAAAAGATGCTGATAAAGCATTTAATCACTCTGATACTTAGATTTTGTCAATTATATTTGATGTATTTGACAAAAGATATTGACAAAAAAATTTATTCACTTTGACACATAGCTTTTTTCAATTTTATCCAGCATATCCGACAAAGGATGCTGATATAGAATTCAATCAGTCTGATATTTAGATTTTGTCAATTATATTCGTCGTATCTGACAAAAGATGTTGATAAAAAAAAATTATTCACTCTGATACTTAGATTTTATCCTATGTATCCGAGAAATGGGTGTTGATATAGAATTTAATCCCTCTGATACTTAGATTTTATCCGAGATATCTGACAAAAGATGCTGATAAAGCATTTAATCACTCTGATACTTATATTTTGTCAATTATATTTGATGTATTTGACTAAAGATGTTGATAAAAAAATTTATTCACTCTGACACTTAGCTTTTGCCATTTTTATCCAGCATATCCAACAAAGGATCCTGATATAGAATTTAGTCAATCTGATATTAAGATTTTGTCAATTATATTCGTTGTATCTGACAAAAGATGTTGATAAAAAAAAATTATTCACTCTGACACTTAGCTTTTGTCAATTTTATCTCATGTATTCGAGAAATGGATGTTAATATAGAATTTAATCTATCTGATACTTAGATTTTGTCAATTTTATCCGATATACACGACTAATGATGTTGATAATGCATTTATTCACTCTGATACTTAGACTTTGTCATTATATTTGATGTATCTGACAAAAGGCGTTGATAAAAAAAATATTCACTCTGACACTTAGATTTTGTCAATTTTATCCAACATATCCGACAAAGGATGTGGATATAGCATTTATTCACTCTGATACTTAGATTTTTTCAACTATATTCGTTGTATCTGACAAAAGATGTTATTAAAAAAAATTATTCACTCTGACGCTTAGCTTTTGTCAATTTATCCCATTTATTTGAGAAATGGATGTTGATATAGAATTTAATCAATCTGATGCTTAGATTTTGTCAATTTTATCCGATGTATCCGACAAACGATGTTTATAAAGCATTTATTCACTCTGATACTTAGCTTTAGTAAATTTTATCCAATGTATCCGAGAAAGGGATGTTAATATGGAATTTAATCACTCTGATGCTTAGATTTTGTCAGTTTTATCCAACATATCCGATAAAGGATGTTGATAAAGTATTTATTCACTCTGAAATTTACATTTTGTCAATTTTATTCGATGCATCTGACACTAGATGTTGAAAGAAGTGAATTCAATCGATAAAGAATGTTAATAAAGAATTTGTTCAATTTTTTTCATAATTTCCCGAATTAAATTTCTGTATTGTGTATCCGAGAGGTGAATTCAAGAAAGAGTTTGTTACTTACTTGCTTACAATTTTTTCCTAATGACATTTCCAACAACTGATGTTAATAATGAATTTATTCATTCTGATACCTAGATTTTGTCAATGTTATCTCATGTGTCTGACAATAGATGTATGCAAATTCCTTTTCTTACATCTCCGATGTTTTAATAGACATTCTAAACGTTTGATATGCTAGCTTACTCTAAAAATAATGAACACACAACAATGTAATGCATAATATATTTTTAATGAAACAATGCTATGTAGAATATTAATACAAAAATACATTATGATACATTATTAATATCAATGATCAACTTTGAACATTTTGAATCTGTTCCATAAAATAGTTCACCATGTTCTCTTTTGATATTGTAGTTATTGTCTTCTCTTAGTTTGTAATCAGTAGAATAATCATTATTCCATTTTGAGTCATACACAATTTTTACTGGTGTGTCATCGACAGGCTCAATATGCTTTTTGTCTTTGGTATTATTTGGTTCATTGACTGTTTGATCAATGGCGGTAACGTTTGCTGGTACTTTGTTTTTCATCGATTCATCTTTATATTCCATAGTGATATTTTCTGCCAATGCCCTTTTTATTTTTCTGGCAATTTCACTGTCTATTATCACATTATTTTTACACAGGTAACAGATTCGGCATGTAGACAAGATATGGTTTATGATATTAGTAGAAGAGTAGGCCTTTCTTTATTTTGATCTTCCGTTGAATGCTAATACCCGAAAGCTGACGACAGGATGTATCAGTAGGTAATGTGTTACCTGCAACAGTGTAAGGAATTGTCCTCTATCATCAACGATTATTTTTATGTTGGCATTCTCTTTGAGTGTAATCATCTCTGGAGATCTCAATCTTGCATATCCACCATATAAGAATTGAATTTTTTTGGTACTCCAAAGAAATTTAATTCCTTACTGTCATGACAATGCATGCATACATTTCCAATAGTGCTACCAATTATACTTGTTTCATAGTTTAAATACTTCTCCTTGTCGGCATTCAATGCTACAATAACATTGTCATGTGAACACACTGTATTAAAATGCTCCATCTTCACTTTTTTTAAAGATATGACTCATGTCTTTATCGTTCCACTGCATAAAAAATACTGATTTAATACATGCAATAAACTAGATAGTGTCGATAACCCGCCATAAAGTACCAGTGGGAAAGCCGCATCGTGTCTCTGAGCAAGCATAGAGTACAATTATTAGAGCCGTGTTGTTAGTTGTACTCTAACAATTGTTAGAGTACAAGCATATTTTATGTCATTTTAGGATACGTAAAAAAAAAGTGCTACTACAAGCATTATGTTTCTAATAGTAAAGGTCATGACTAACATGTCTATACTATTCTCATTTTGAGTTTGGAATATATTAAATGTGATTTTTTTTAAGTATGTTTCATCTCATTCGAAGACATGTAAAAAAAAGTTGAAAAAATATATCATGTTAAAAAAAATAATAAAAAAAGTTAGAAAAAACTTCAAAAAATAAAAATCAAAAAAATGGGAGGAGGGGGCCAAAAATTTGGAGGGGAGGGGGCACCCTTCAAGTTTGGGGATAGGGGACCTTTGGGGGGTTGAGGTCTCTGGTAGTTAGGGTCGTTGGTGCTTATGATCCTTGATGGTTTGTACTCACATACACCTTACTACTTGATTTGCAAGGATTTCTAAGGTTTATTCTGAATTTCATTATTAAATTTTTTTCTTGCCATCAACATCTCTCTTAGTATCAACTTTTTAGTATACTATAACGTTAAACTCTATTTAAATTGACAACACTGTTCAAACACCACTTGTGTATTATAAAGAACACATCGAAGAAGTAAAGCTAGGTCAAGTCATAAGACCATTTTATCATCGCTAACCATTTCCATAGATTGATATTGTTCCAAATTTAAAATAAATAATCTATGAGTTAACAAGCTCGAGGGGTTACCTTAACTGATAATCACCAATTCGCAAATGCTATACCCTTTTTTTGCAATTAGAGTTAGCTTTAGCAGCGACACACTCCTAACAAACTAGTCTTGACTAAAGGCAATTGTCCAATAATCAGTTTAAGCCTTTTTTTCTCCACCTTCATACGATCCAATTCGCAAATGCTATCTAGCTCTGTTTTTTCCCCTATTATTCAATTAATATCGTTCGTATAGTCCAATTTGCAAATGCTATACCCTTTTTTTTCTCCACCTTCATACGATCCAGTTCACAAATGCTATCTAGCGACACATTCCTAACAAACTAGTCTTGACTAAAGGCAATTGTCTAAAAAATCAGAAACCAGTCTGATAGCACATACTTCAAAGAAATGGAACAGTGGATATTACATGGGTGATAGACAGCTTTTCCTACAAAATCATTCCTAAATGCACAATTTGACAATTTCTAGTTTTTGGTAAAAAAAAAATGTTATACAATCTCAATTATACTTTCAAAACCTATTTGATCACTCTATAGGTATATAACATAAAAGGTTTGGTCGCTTTTTGCAATATGCATGTCAAACTGCAATGTATATTCATGCCCCTGGGCTTGTAGGGTTGAAACTGTGTATATGGATACTACTAACGTAGTAGAAAGTTCTGGAAATTAGGTCTTTGAGGATGACAAACTCCCCCCCCCCAGCCTTCAGGGCAAGGGTTGTAAGTTATGCCCTGGGGGCATATAAAGTTTTTATTGAAAGCGTTGTCCTATAAGCTTCAAAAGGGCTCATTTGATTGGAAATTGAAAGGGCTCTTGCCCTTTTTTAATAGTTTTGAAAGTGATGGGAGAGCAACTAACGCCCCTCACACGCCCACCTTTTCCCCCAACATATGCAGTCAAAGTTTTGAGATGGTCATTTTGTTTTAACGTAGTTAAAAGTTCTGGAAATTATGTCTTAGAAGATGACAACCACCCTCACAGCCCTTAGGGTAAAGGTTGTAATTTATGCCCTGGGGGCGTATAAGGTGTTTATAGAAAGTGTTATCGTAGAAACGCAAAAAGGGCTCATTCGATTTGAAATCGAAAGGCCGAGTGCCCATTTTAATAGTCGAAAGTGATAAGAAGGCTGGAAATTTTTATATTAAAGATCAATGTGGGTATAATGTATGATGTTGCTGTTGCTTGTTGCTGTTGTTTAGACCAGGGCACTTCATATAGAAGGAGTTGTCGTAGGAACTTCGAAAAGGGCTCTTTCGATTGAAAATAGAAAAGGTTGATGCCCTTTTTAATAGTCGAAAGTGATTGGAGTGCAACTAATCCTCCTCCCATTCCCACCCTCCCATTTGCCTTTATGTTTAAAAACTAAATCTTGCCTTAAGATTAAATCAAAATGCACTGTGTTAATGCTAATTCCCAATAAGGCATCTCAGCAGTTTTTCCAAGAACGACTGAGGGTATTATGTTCACCAAGTCAAAATAGCGTAAGTGTATCCAAGCTATTAACAAAAGTAAGCAGATTTTTTTGCAAACAAATTAATTGTATATTGTAATTGTATAGTTGCCCTGGTATTAGAGCAACGAGCGCCCCTCTCATGCCCACCATTTCTCCAAACACATCCAATCAAAGTTTTGAGATAGCCATTTTGTTTAACATAGTTGAAAGTTCTGAAAATTAGGTCTTTGAGGATGACCAATCCCCCACAACTCTTGGAGCAACAAAAATAAATGAGTAAAAGATACCAGAAGGTCATTATTGAATCTCAAGATAAAAATAATATAGTATAGCCAATTTCTTAAATGACCCTCAAGCAATTGTATAACTGACAGCCAATAGGAACTGTCACTTTGTGAATAAAATAGCAAACAATTTTGAAATATAAAAAGTTGACATTTTCAAGGTAAGTACAGATTGATACTTTTAACATAAATACAGGAAAAAATGTGAGTAGAGAATTAATTAAAATGTGCTTTATATTGGGGGGAAGGATAGAGACAGGGACATTTGTACACTTTCCTAGGACATACTTTAGGCTGTACCTCCATCCCTGAAATTTTCATAACCCAACCCTTTTCATGTTAGCAAAAAGCTCCTAAACTAGAATTTTACCAAAAGAAGACCTACAATAGATTATATACCTAAGGTTGTCAAAAATTAAGGCTTTAAATAGCCTCAATCTTTTGCCAATTCCTCTTGTTTGATATGAAAGGCTTACACTATAGGCTACAAGCCAAAATTAGTGACTGTACCACTAGTAGGGCTGGCTTCAGTGACTGCAAAAGCCTGATAACTTAAATCAAAGATGAAATGTGTCCTAAATATGGTAAATAATTTGACAAGCCCAAGAATACCCCTTTTTACTATATATTTTCTACAACAAGGTTAAACATTTTCTTAAAATCTTGCTGATACTTTATATTCTTACTATAAACGTATCTACAGGAAGAAGAATATTAAAAAAAAAAAACATTGCGTACAAATTTTGGGGGCCAATTCAAGGCCCTGCTCCAGATTTTTATTGAAACTTTCAAAGAAATATCTACATTGCTTACACAAATTTGTGTCAAACATTTATGAGTACATATCATAGGTTTTTTTATTGGACAGACTCAAATTGCTTTCATAGATCCTTTAAGGCTCCAAAACAACCTCAATCTCTTCCCAATTCCTCTTGTTTGATATGGAAGGCTTACAATATAGGCTACTGGCCAAAATTAGTGACTGTACTACCAGTAAAACTGGGACAACAAAAGCCTGATTACTTAAAATCAAAGCTAAAATGTATACTACATACCATAACTACTTTGACAAGCTCAAAAGTTCAATTCCTATTATATTTTCTAAACCAAGGTTTCACAAATTAAAAAAAAAAATTCCCAATACACTCAGTATACTAATATTCTTTCTATAAATATATTGATAAGAAGAGCATTTATCAGTACATGTCAGAGATTCATTTTTTTAACACACCAAAATTACTTTCATAGAGCCTTTAACATTAATAAAGGATAAAATGAGAGCAGAAAATAAATTGCAATGCTCATTATATAGGGGAGGGAGGGGTGGACACAGAAACATTAAAACACTTTCCTGGGACATGCTTTAGGCTATATATCTATCCCTGAAAGTTTCATTTTCTTAACCCAACCCCTTTCCAAGATATCAAAAAGCTCTTAAACTAGACTTTTACCCTTTTTGTTATCTAGGATAGTGGTTAGGTTAAGATAAAAAAAAAAAAAAAATCAAGTGATGAATCCATGGCCATAAACATACTCTGGGAAGGTACTGGCAGGCTACTATGTTAACCTTCTACTGATTTTTAAGTCTTAGAAATTAACTTACTAGACAGGTCAATACCTATTGGAATTTTGATAAAACAACATTATGCCTTAATTTTCAGTTTCTTTTTCTCTGGTTAAGGGTTTGAAAATACAAATCCTATTATTTGAGAGGAATTTTAAGTGATACCAATGAGTTGTTTCTAAATTTAGGAAATATAGGCTATTTGCATATCTTTGAAACCACATGGGCTAAATTGGGATTGAGCAAAGTTGTGAAGCTGCAAATACTTTTCTTGTACTTTATTTAAGTGGAATATCTATTTTGAAAGGTTTTAACTTCATAACACAAAGATTTTTAAGGTTATCAAAGGACAGTGACCTCAAGAGGGTGAAGGAGTGGATGTAGGTAGGATACTTCAAAACACCTTCCCAGGACATACTTTGGTCTGTAGATCCATCCTTGACAGTTTCATTTTTTAACCTAAGTTCTTTCTAAGACAGCGTCTAGAATTTGATAACTAAGGCTTCAAAACAATCTCTATCTTTTCCCAACTCCCCTTGTTTGATATGATAGGCTTACACTTGGGATGCTGGCCAAAATTAATGACTGTACTACCAGCAAAACTGGAAAACAAAAGTCTGATTGATTAAAATCAAAGTTGAAACGCATACTACATACCGTAACTACTTAAAAACGAGCCCAAAAGTTCCCCTCCTATTATGTTTTCTGAACCAAGGTTTGACAGTTTTTCAAAAATTTTCCGATACTGTCGCTATTCCGATATTCTTTTTATAAATGTATCTATAAGAAGAAGTGAATTAAAAATACATAGAGTAAGATTTCTTAGGGCCGATTGGTGGCCCAGATCCAGATTTCTAATGGGAATTCCTAAGAAACGGCTGTGTCGCTTACAGATATTTATGTCAAAAACTTATCAGTACGTGCCAGAGATTCATTTTTTTAATAGACCCAAATTGCTTTCATAGAGCCTTTAAGGAATAAATATCAGTATATGTCAATTAAACTGACAACCCATGGTCATTTGTTTTTTATTGTCAGTAAAGTGCAAATTGTGTCCTGGTATTGAGAAGACACAAGGGGTTATCAGCCCTACTCATGTTAATTATTTTGAGTTTCATTTTGAATAGTTTCTCCCCTGTATAAACTCTTTGGAGCTCATTCAAAAATCTTGATGTAGACAAGCATTTCTTGCATACATCACATTTGTTACAATCAAGCAAATATGTATCACTACTTTTCACAGGATGATGATGAAATTGCTAAAAAAACTGCTAAAGAAACTAAAGACATGAAAAAAAGAGACATGAATTTGCTAAAAATACATGAAAAAACATTTGAAAAAATTAATTCGATGTATTACTAAGTGTTGTGAGAATAATAGCCACAAACCAATGAGGATACAACTAGTGTTACAACAATTTTCATAGACTCCTGTATGCACTTTTTGATGCCTGTACAAATTGCTAAAATCACAAAAATTTTCTACACACATCACATATGAAAGGTTTCTCACCTGTATACAGTCTTAAATGTATGTTCAAACTGTAAGCTTGCGAAAAACCCTTTTCACATACCTAGCATTTAATTGGCTACTAGCCCATATGCACTCTCTGGTGCCTGTTCAACCTGCCCAGTAGAGAAAAGCATAATTTACATAAATCGTATTTAAACGGCTACACACCTGTATGTACTCTTTCGTGCAGGTTCAAATGTGAAGAATGAGAAAATGTTTTGTCACAAACATCACACTTAAATGGTTTTTCCCCTGTATGAATTCTTTGATGTGTTTTCAAATTTGCAGGTTGAGAAAATGTCTTGTCACATACATCACATTTAAACGGTTTCTCACCTGTATGCACTCTTTGGTGCAGGTTCAAATATGAATAATGAGAAAAGGTTTTATCGCAAACATTACACTTAAACGGTTTTTCACCCGTATGCATTCTTTGATGTGTGTTCAAAGTATCAGCGCGAGAAAAGGTCTTGTCACATACATCACATTTAAACGGTTTCTCACCCGTATGAACTCTTTGATGTGTGTTCATAGTATCAGCACGAGAAAACGTCTTGTCACAAACATCACACTTAAATGGTTTTTCACCCGTATGCAATCTTTTATGCGTGTTCAAATTTCCTGCAAGAGAGAAGGTCTTGTGACAATCATCGCATTTAAACGGTTTCTCCCCTGTATGCACTCTTTGGTGCTCGTTCAAATGCTGCTTTTGAAGAAATATCTTGTCACATACCTCACATTTGTATGTTTTTTTCTCTTTATGAGTTCTTTGAGATCTTTCCGATTTTGTATACTTCTTACTTTGCAAGCACCCTTTTCAAACCAGTTCTCTGATTTCCTTCAGATTCCGATGCACATGCATTTGAGAAACCATTCGTAGACGGATTCTTTGAAACAACTAGTGACGTATTTCCCTGTAAGTGTATTCCAGACACGTGTGGAGAAAAGTGACCTAAAATTTAAAAGTCTATAGAGTTAAAATAAAGCGAAAAAAAAAAATGAATAAAACAAAAAATCAAAACTTAAAAAAACCAAAAAACAAAAACATATCTTTCAATATGTTTTTAAAAGCCTACGGAGAAAAAAAAAAAAAATATCCAAAATCAATAAGCTGAAAACAAAAAATAGATCTTTCAATATGTTTTAAAAGTCTAAAAAAAGGTATATGTTTCGATATGTCTTAAAAACTAATTTTATTTCCGATCCCTCTTCTCTTCCTCGTGGTGATACTTATATCACCACAAATACTTATATTAGCATTTAAAATTAGTTATTCTAATGCAATGAAAGAGCGAAAATGAAACCTTAAGTGATCAAAAAGTATGCCGTGGTGTAAATTAGCCCATAAGTGAAGGAGAGGAAATATTACAGCAAATATTAGGAATTATTGTAACTAAAATAGGAAGAGCTAAGAGAATACACATCATATGTTGAAGCAAAATTTTTGGGGCAGCCACAAAGCTTTGGATTAAAAAAAAAAGACGAAAGTAACGTTTTCCACAGGTCTTACACATATCAGTTCCAATAACAATAAGGAGAAGTCAACAAGGGGCAATAAGGGTAACTCAACAGCAACTGGTGGTGTGAAATTGAATAAAGGATTATTGGCCAAATTTGTGAGAAAGAACATTTATTTCTACCCATATTTGTCATTTTCTGTTTATATTTGTACCTAAGTACCATTTTAAGTGGTTTCCCTTGGTGTGTCACTTTACTTACTTACATCTTGAAGTTAGAGAATGTTTATTTTCTATTCCCAAGGGACTTGTCTTTTATCTGCTAGTTCAATAATAGAAACAGCTGATGTTTGTAAACAAAGCCAAGCTAAATTGATGTCCTTCTTCTTCTTCCGAATCTGCAGCCATCAATAGCCATAGTTGCCAAATGCTAAATATTAAAACGCCATCGATTACGTTGGCTTGTCCGTTTTTGCGTATTTTTGGTGATAGTTTGTGCAGAAGGGAACAATGTTAAAGAAACAAGAGATCGAGTTGGTACCAGCGGGATTTTAATCCTGTGCTGGGAATAGGTGATTTGAGTATTGTACTTCCCACATTCTGTCTACCTCAAAGGCAATAAGAATTTTCAAATTAGAAAACATATTGGCTGAGTAAACATATTTTGAAAACATATTGGCACATTTTGACCTTCACACTAATTGTATATATTCTTGCTTGTAGGCTAGACTAAAAGTTGGTACTGCTCATTGAAAGACCAAGACGGCCCCCCCTTGGATCCGTAAATCGACGCTGGTACATAGCCAAATAAAACCCTGCTGACTGACGAATAAACCCCTGCTTCTCAAAAATAACTGATGGCACCAACAGAGCCGGACGGTCAGCCTACCAACACAAAAGAGAACGAGTACTACGACTGATCCCCACGAGACAGTTATCGTACGCAAGGTACTGCGCCTTGTCAGTACAAGTGAAAAAGGTACAAAAACAAGACAAGTTACTGATAATCAAATCCCCCCGACTACAGGAACAGCTGAGACTTGCCAGCCTTCGGCAAAATTCAGGGTTGAGCTTCCGAAAAAGGATCAATCAGGCATTGTACTCGAGTCTCCAACTGAGACTCAGAAAAAGGCAGAAAACAATTGCTTCTATTTTAAAAACGGACACTGTAGACGGGGCAACGGCTGCAGGAATTCCCATTCAGCAGCAATACCGTCGATATGTGAATATCACTCCAGCTTAGGTGGTTGTGAAGGTGCCAAATCAGAAAAATGCGCAAAACTTCATCCCCGAAATGCAAGAAGTTTGCAACAGGCCGCTGCAATAGGGGACATCGTTGCAATTACTACCACCTACCGTCACCAGTTAAATAAACAGCCAAAGCTAACGTGGATACCACAGGACCAAAAAACTCGACACATCCTCTGAAACATCACTCACCGCAACAACTTCGACAGGAATGTTTTCGAACTCGCACTTTCTACAGGAATGGCTCCTCAGCCACAGACAACGTCCGCCACCAACAAACAGGGATATAAACAATGGAGCAATGAACCAGAATCAACCAGCAGTCAATAGAAAACAAATGGAAGACGCAGCTATAGTACAATAAACACAAAAATCAACCACCACTATCCAAACCCCTTCCGTCAAGAACCGACAAACTCCAACTCTCGATACTGCAAGAACACTTACCGGCAGGTCCCAGGTAAACTTACCATGCCTCCGATCACCATCCTCGAGACGATGGTGTAATTTCTAAAAAGGAAGGTCTAGCAAACTGGAATCCAGAAACTGACCTAACAAATAAAATAAATGCGCCCACAAAAAAAAAAAACATTTTGGACGCAGAATCACTCAAGGTCATGGGTGAGGTAAATGCGAAGATTCCCCTCAAACCTGGAAGAAAGAAACATATTTTCAGTTCTTTCCCTAACATGGCGCTCATCAACGCCCAGCCCCTCGGAAATAAGACTCAGGAGCTCAAACACTTCGTACGCCGTGACAATATCGACATCGAAGCATTTACTAAAACATGGGTGGCCTCAGCAGATTTCGTAGAAATCGACGGATACAACTTCCATCTGCTACCACGGTGTAACGCTGGCGGAATTCCAGTCCATCATGAAGGATGCGTCCGTTTTTCTGTGCAAGTTTTCCATTAAATCTGATTGATTGATAGGAATAAATTCTTTAAAGGCCGGACTGTATGGTTACCGAAAATTATCTTTGCAGAAGAGATCTTACTGTACAAAAAAGGCGCGGTTATCTTTTGACGAATGCAAACAGGTTTAGAAGGCGGTCCTTAACTTGAGAAAGCAAAATTTGAATAGCAGGGTTTCAAGTTATCACCTGATTTTAGAAGACAAAATGACAAAAAAAAGGTAAAAAGCAGACACATAGGAAGAACTTTGTTTCACTCTCTCAGCAATAGCCTTTATGATCACGTTGAGGAAGAAAAAAAAACAATTAAAGAGAAAAAGTGAGGGCAATTGATAGGACACTGCAAAGAAAGAATACGCTTATTTAGGGTAAATTATTTGACAATTTATAGATTATACAATATGTATGATTGGCGATACAGGATTAGTCATTGGGAAGAGAAAAATGTTCTGACCTGGTTGTGTCACAAAAGAGTAGGGTTTAAATGTGAAATTTCTGTGATGCTGCTGAGGGGTATTTCAAACTAAATCGAAAACCAGTATGTACACCCTGAGGAGGAGTAAAATTTGAAAAATACTTATTTAGAGAAAAAAAATTAGGAAAATTTTTGAAATATTAAAAATGAAAAACACACTTATTTTGAGGCAAATTATTGGGCGATTTAAAAATTATGCAATTTTCGATTCTTTCCACACAGGATTTATCATTGAGAAAGGAAGGAATGTTTTAACCAATTGTGTTTCGCAAGAGTTAGGGTGTCAATGTGAAACTTTAGTGAATGCTGAGGGGCATTTTTAAATAAATCAAAGGACAATATGTACAAATGGCTTATACAAAAAGGTGTATCTGTAATAATTTAGGAACAGCTAAGGGTATTTAACTTGAAACTTTCAGGCCCCTTACTGCAGCTGCTTCAACAACGGCTGCGACCATTCATTAATTCGACTTTAACTACTTATGACTGCGACCATTTCTAATTGCGACTGCTTTCAGGTAATTTTGAGGGGCTTATTGATCAACATCAGAGCATATTATTTGCATATGGTTTGTTAAAAATTTCTATCAGCAATAGCCTAAGAACAGCCGAGGGTATTAAGTTGAAACTTTCAGGGCTTGTTGAAAGGGTTGTTGGAAACTAATTGAGGAGAATAGAGCTTCAAACTGACAACTCCAATTCATATATCTGTGGTGTAATACTTATAACTGAGAAAGGGTGGGGATATATCCTGGGTATAACAAAAAATATAAGTGTGTTATCGTGAAACTTCATGACGTTTTGACCATAAGTTTCAATTTTCAGCTGAATGAGCACCTTCGATAGTTTCTAAGACAACTCCTTCCATGCAGAAAATGATTAATAAAGTGAAACCTTATTGCTCTTTACTTATATCGTGTTTCAAAAATTTTATTGAAAATCGCCATCAATTTCATCATTTTGACAAAAAATTTAAAGAGAATTAACTGAAATGTGATGAAAGGATTTATTTTGGTACACAAAAATTGAACACAGTGAATGGAGAGAAACAACACACCCTATGGAAATAAAAATATTTATATCATTAGAATGCAACAAAACGAACTAGACAAATCACTTTTCATACTAATTCCCTACATAACATGATCAAATAGAAAAATAATTAGTAATTAAAAAGCAAGACAAATACAATGTTATTATCATTAATTCAGTATAGTATAAAAAAGATATAGAAACAGTGCAATTATTCCTTTCTTCTAATCTAAACAATTTACCAGCAATATTCTTATTGCGCTTCAAAAATTTATATCTACTGAGATTTTAACTCAAGATCGAATTTTCTTGAATATCATATTGAATTTTACTAAGGTAACATTTAAAATAGTATGTTCAATAGTAATTAAATCAAAGGTTGGAATTATGACAGAAAAACAGAACAAAAGCTATTGTCTTTTTAAGTAAAAAAGAAAGTATTAAATTTGGGTTGATTGGGTTGAATTAAGTTGAATTTACACGTCTACTAAGTGCTAACACAAAAATTTATGTACAAATGTTACATTTGTATAGAACTTTAATAGACAATTTTGTTTAGCAATACATTTCTTTTGTGAAGCTGCTACCATATCCTAAAAAATACCAATGCTCAACATATGTTACCCTCTGAGTTCAGTTTTTTTCTAATTAAAAAAGAGAACCCTTGAGTGATTTTTGTTAATAAAACGTAACAAACAATTTTTGTTGAATGTCAAACAAATTTTTACAGTGTATATATCCTCTTCAACACCTAGCTCTTTAGGCTAAAGTTTTTAGTACTTTAGAAAAAAGTTTCTTGTTGTTCCAATTAAACAAACACAGTGTTTCAGAAGCCCTTCTTAAAGAATTGGGACAAAATTAAAACTTTAACGTAAAGATTGAAGTGTTGAGGAGGGGGGAACCACCTTCGTATACGAAATAATTTCTGTTCGTTTCAAGTTTTAATGTTGCTCCTTACTTCCAGTTGAAAAAACTTGTTTTTAAAATTTAATTTCTGATCATTTTTTAAATAATCCCATGAAATCTGGCACAACCTCCACGGAAAAATACCCTCTTCACGGATATATTATCTAGACAATTCAATCCCGGGGAAAATTTACCCGGGCAATTACCCTTAACAACTGTTAAGGGTAATTACCCTTAACAACGCGTAAAATTGAGACAGAAAAAAGAAAGCAAGAAATATAAAAAAACAATTTTTATAGGAGTGCTGGAAAATTCCCCTAGTGTATAATTTTCTGTGATAAGATCACCCCTCGAACCTCATCACCCCATGAAGTTCCCCCCGTGAAAAAAAAAAAAAACCAGCAGATAATTTGTATTCCCACCCTAAAATGTATGCATGCTTCCCAACAACAAACACTATGCGTAAACAATGGACAACTTTTATAACTTAAAGACCATTCCCCCGGGGCTCCGGGGGGGGGGGTGGTCAGGTTATATCTAAAGCCATAGTTATTGGCCTTTCAACTATGATGATCAAAATGGATATCGAAAAAAATTTATAGTACAATTTCGGGGGAAAATGGGTGGGACGGGGCCTAGATACCCTCCAATCATTTGGTCACTTAAAAAGGGCACTAGAACTTTTAACTTCCGTTTGAATGAGACCTCTCATTATAATTATAAACTCATGTGACCAGAGACAACTTTTCCGTCTATCATAAGTAGCGGAATCGCGCTGCCTAAGTAAAGAACGATGTTGACACAATGTATAATTTTCTTTCTTTAGACCAGGGCACTTCGCATCGAAAAAATTGTCGTAGAAGCTTCGAAAAGGGTTCATTCGATTGGAAATTGGAATGGCTTGTGCCCGTTTTAATAGTCGAAAGTGATTGGGAGGCAACTAACACAACTTCCACGCCCAGAATTTCCCAAAACACATCCAATCAAAATTTTGAGATAGCCATTTTGTTCAGCGTAGTTGATTTCCAGATATAAATTATGTTTTTGAGGAGGACACTCCCGCACAACACTGCAGCCAAGGGTTGTAAGTTATGCCCTGGGGGCATATAAGGTTTTTATAGAAAGTGTTGCCGTAAAAACTTCAAAATAGCCTCATTCGATTGGAAATTCAAAGGGCTAGTGCCCTTTTTAATGGTCAAAAGTAATTGAAGGGCAACTAACCCCCCTCTCACGCTCACATTTTCCCCAAACAGATCAAATCAAAATTTTGATATAGCCAATTTGTTCACCGTAGTTGAAAATTCTGGCAATTAGGTCTTTTAGGATGACAACCCCCCCCCCCCCACAGCCCTCAGGGTAAGGGGTTGTAAGTTATGCCCTGGGGGCATATAAGGTTTTATTGAAAGCTTTGTCGTAGAAACTTGAAAAAGGGCTCATTCGATTGGAAATTCAAAGGGCTAGTGCCCATGTTAATAGTCGAAAGTGATTTGAGGGCAACTAACCCCCCTCTCACGCCCACCTTTACCCCAACCACATCCCATCAAAATTTTTAGATAGCCATTTTGTTCAAGGTAGTTAAAAGTTTTAGAAATTAAGTCTTTGAGAATGATAACCCTCTCAGAGCCCTCAAGGCAAGAGTTGTAAGTTATGCCCTGGGAAAATATAATGTTTTAATAGATAGTGATGTTGTAGAAACTTCAAAAAGGGCTCATTCGATTGGAAATTAGAAGGGCTTGTGCCCTTTTCAACAGTCGAAAGTGATTGGAGGATAACTAACACCCCTCTTACACCTACCCTTCCCCCAAACACATCATATCTAAATATTGAGATAACCATATTGTTCGACGTAGTTAAAAACTCCAAAAATGATGTTTTTGAGGATGAAACTCCCCCCACAGCCCTCAGGGCAAGAGTTGTAAGTTCTGCCCTAGGGGCACATAAGGTTTTTTTTCATAGAAAGCGTTGTCGTAGAAATTTCAAAAAGGAATCATTTGATTAGAAATTGAAACGGCTAGAGCCCTTTTTAATAGTCGACAGTGACTGGAGGGCAAGTAACCCCCCTCTCACGCCCACCCTTTCCCCAAACACATCCAATCAAAATTTTGAGACAGCCATTTTGTTCAACGTAGTTTAAAGGTCCGGAAATTATGTCTTTGAGGATGACACCCCCCCCCCCCCCCCCGCAGCCCTTAAGGCAAGGGTAGTAAGTTATGCCCTGGGGGCATATAAGGTTTTTATTGAAAGCGTTGTCGTAGAAACTTCAAAAGGGTTCATTCGATTGGAAATTCAAAGAGCTAGTGCCTTTTTATTGGTTGAAAGTGATTGGAGAGCAACTAAAGCCCCTCTCACGCCCATCATTTCCCCAAAAACATCCAATCAAATTTTGAGATAGCCGTTTTGTTTAACGTAATTGAAAGTTCTGGAAATTAGGTCTTTGAGGAAGACAAAACCCTCACAGCCCTCAGGGCAAGGGTTATAATTTATACCCTTGGGGCATATAAGGTGTTTAGAGAAAGCATTGTCGTAGAAACTCAAAAAGAGCTCATTCGATTGGAAATTGAAATGGCTAGTGCCCTTTTTATAGTCGAAAGTGATTGGAAGGCTTGATATTTTTATAGTAAAGATTGATGTGAGCACAATGTATTATTTTTGTTTTGTGTAGACTAGGGCACTTCGTATCGAAGGAGTTGTTGTAGGAACTTCGAAAAGGGCTCATTCGATTGAAAATAGAAAGGACTAATACCCTTTTAATAGTCAAAAGTAATTCGAGGGCCACTAGTCCCCCTCCCACGCCCACCCTCTCATTTGCTCATTATGTTTACAAACTAAATGTTGCCTTAAGATTAAATCAAAATGCACTGTGTTAATGCTACTTCCCAATAAGGCATTTTGGCAGTATCCAAAGAACGACTGAGGGTATTATGTTCAAACTTTTGGGGCTACTTCTGCTCTTAAATTTTTTATCAAATCAAAATATTGTAAGTGTATCAAACCTATCAAAGGAAGTAAACAGATTTGTTTTGTGAATGGTATCAAGTTTTCTATTTCAGGTCAACTAGAGGAGGTATGAAACTAAATTAAACACAACTATTTGCGTCAAGATTTTTAAAAGGGTGTATGTTGTTGAAAATTTTTCTCCAGCATACATATAGCAGGCGAAACTAAAAAGTCTTAAAAAAAACAAAAAGATTTAAAGTATTACTTTCTTTTTCCCTGAAAAGACTATATCAATATAAATCGAACAAAAACTAATTTAAGAAACTTTTTCCACAAAACAAAGTTTTTCAAAGAAAAGTAAAGAACTCCATTAAACCAAAAATGAGCAAAAATAAAATTAAATGATCTACCAAGAGTGAAACTACTACAAATAAGCATCAATAAATAAATGAAACCCAAAAGGAACAGAAATTACAATAAATAACCGAGTCAAACTGAAAATGAGCTGAAATTGACCTGAGTAGGGCTCATAACCCAATGCCTACCCAAGACCAGACCCTAATTTGCACTTTACTGAAAAAAATACAAATAAATGTGCATTGTCAGTTTAATATACATATACTGATATTTAGTAATCAAAATGTTAACATTATTGATTGATTAAAGTAATAAAAGTAAAAACATTTGAACTATTATTTGAACGACCTAAGAAAACGTGAATTTCGTCATTTTTAAAAATCTAATCGGACTTGCTATGCTCTTCTAGCAATATAGGTAGTTCAGTCTAGCTTCTAAGCAGTTCAAATCATAACAGCCAATTTTCTGCTTATTTCAAATCCAACTTGAAATCAATATATAAGACAGATTTATCTCTAAATTTATAAAGAAATATATACAATACAAATTGTATAATCTATGTAAAGATGTAGTTTTAAGGCTTATTATCAAGCTTATTGCAAAATTAAATAAAAAAACAAGTTTTTTCAACTGGAATTAAGGAGCAACACTAAGACTTAAAACGAATAGAAATTATCACGTATATGAAAGTTGTGGCCTGCTCCGCAACAACTCGTTCTTTACGCTAAGGTTTTCAGTACTTTTACAAAAAGCTTCTTATTGTTGCAATTAAACAAACATAGTTTTACAGAAGTCCATCTTCAAGAATTGGGATAGAATTAAAATTTTAGCATAAAGAGCGAGGTGTTGAAGAGGAGGCAACCTCTTTCACATAAATAAGTTTCTGTTCGTTTTCAGTTTTAATGTTGTTCCTTACTTCCCATTGAAATAACATGTTTTTATTTTATGTTTAATTTCTGATAGTTTTTAAATAATCCCAGGAAATCTGGCCTCACCTCCACGGAAAAATGCCCTATCCACGAATATATCCTCTAGACAATTCAATCCTGGTGAAAATTTACCCAGGCAATTACCCTTAACAACTCCACGCGTAAAATTGAGACGGACAAGAGAAAGCAAGAAGAAAAAAAATATATATAGGAATTCGGGCAAATTTCCCCAGTGTATAATTTTCTATGACAAATTCGCCCCCAGGAACCTTTCCTCCCCGTTGAAAGTTCCCCTATGGAAAAACCCCCAGCAGAAAATTTGTCACCCTAAAATGCATGCATGCTTCCCAACAATAAATACTATGCGGAAACAATGGGCAATTTTTATAACTTAAAGACCTTTCCCTTGGGGCTATGAGGGGGGGGGTCATGTTATATCCAAAGGCATATTTATTAGGCCTTTCAACTATGGTAAACAAAATGGCTATCTGAAATTTTTTTCGGACGATTTTGGGGGAAAAGGGGTGAGGAGGAGGCCTAGTTGCCCTCCAATCTTTCTGGTCACTTAAAAAGGGAACGGGAACTTTTAATTTCAATTTGAATGAGCCTTTTCACAATATTATAGGACCACTGGGTCGATACGATTACCCCTGGGAAAAAAACCAACAACTAAAAAAACAAATAAACACGCATCCATGATCTTTCTTCAGGCAAAAAAATAAAAATTCCTCATTTTTGCAGATAGAAGCTGGAAAACTCAATGTTAGGGTTCTCTGATACGCTGAATCTGATGGTGTGATTTTCATTAAGATTATATGACTTAAGGGATGTTTCACGCTTTTTTCCGCAAATAAGGAAAATTTTCTCAGGCTTGTAACCTTTCATGCGTAAGACTAAACTTAATGAAACTTATATATTTGAAATCAGCATAAAAATTCGATCCTTTTGCTGTATCTATTGGTATCAAAATTCCATTTTTAAAGATTCGGCTACTATTGAGCCGGGATGATTCTTACTTACAGTTCGTTACCACGAACTGTTGGATAATAAAACCTACCAAACCATTTTAAAGTGAAAATTTAAAAATGTTCATGAGAGACCAGAAACAGTTTGGCAAATACCTGCACATTGGAATAAGAAAAAAAGCTCCATCTTAAGATTAAGCCCCTTTGTCCTATTATTGTCCAATAGAAATATTATTCAATACATTTTAGTCAACAAAACAGAATGTTTGTGATGTACCTTCATTGATAAAACATTTGGATTCCTGGGGTGTCATATTCAAATTTACATGGTCCTGAAATGCCAGGTAAATTGAGCAAAGGAACATCTTCACAAATTGGTGACAAAGGAAGGTTCTGAAAATGAAAGGGGTTCTCGCTGTGACCTGGTAAAGCATCTTCAACTTCTAAAACAAAAGTTAGATTAAACGGACATACAAAAATTTAACAGTAAAGCTTACTAAAGCAAATCTAACAATTTTTTTCTCTTTAGTTGCGTGTAAAAAATGTAAATATACAGACATTATATGTAAACATAAAATCAGATATATGTGCAGGTTTGTTCACAAATCTCTTTTAAAAATCCACTTTTCATAAAGGAAAACAAAACCAGAAACATTCAACGAAAATCAAAAACATAGAGCGAATTAAAACTTGAAATTCATAACATAGAACGAGTTGCTGGATTAAATTGACCAAAAATAACATAACGAAAACTTCAGGGATAACACATTCCCCCCCCCCTCAGGACCTAGGGACAAGTTTTG